>BOPN01003699.1:87754-90254 GCA_017312705.2 Penaeus japonicus | reverse complement strand
CGTCTTGACAAAGAATATTTGTTTTTTTCTGAATTACAAAAAAATCCTTTAACAATCAATATAAAGAGCTTTATCTACTAATAAAATATGAAACTAAAGACAAAATTACAGGCTGGTAAGGACAAGAAAATGACTTAAATATGAAGGCAATAACTTATTTATTATGAATGTTATTTGATATCCAATGGTTTTCAATTACAGGCACTCACCTAAAGCTAATGCAAGAGCAAGAATTCCTCCTGTACTTGTTCCTGCTATCCAATCAAACAACTGTAAAACAGGCCTGCCTGTTGCTTCTTCTATAGCAAGTAAAAGCTGAATAAGGACAAGACCTTTGATACCTCCACCATCCAGACACAGTATCCGTCCCCCTTTGGACAAGCGTTCAAATCTGCAAAAAAGATTTTAATGTTTTATACTATTTCATCTTATGGTTCAAAAGCTGAGATCACAAATCAATACTTTTATTCTGCATCAAATCTGTAAACATTTGAACTGGTTATGTGTTTACCCAAGAGGAGCTTCTGACTGCAGGTCCCTCAAGGTTTTACCAAGAATTGAAGAATCAAGTAATTCATCGTAACATATTCGGCTTCGACAAAACAAATGGGTGTTCATAGGAACTCCATCATATGATCCTTCAGGAGAGCAACCATCATTGCAATCAGGAAAACGTGTTTTACACCGTGAGGCTCCTATAGCATGCAAGATGTATAGCATGGTTGCCTTTTCCCTATAGGTGCTACTGGCAACAATGTGACGTACTGATACATTCTGAAAAATAAGATCAACATGTATGAGTTTATTACTTAAGTTTAAATCTAACACAAGTTTAACAAATATTGGTAATATTTTGTTACATTACCTCTATATAGGTCTAATATTTTGTTACGAGAACTTCCTAACCTTCTTGTTGATAAAAGTTGTGTTGCCACCAAACACCAAAAGAGCCTGAAGGACTGCTGGTGAATTGGCAAAGTGAAGTGCAGAATTCCCGTCATTGTCAACAGCATTCACGTCCGCTCCAAGACTCAGAAGAGTTATTACACATGACAGCCGATTATGCTCCACCTTAAAAATAATTAAATGTATTACAAAAAAGAAAATTTGTCTTTACCTTCAAAATAATGGATCTGTTTCTTCCTAAATTGAAGGGTCAGGTTTGTCAACTCTTGAGAGTCAAATTCTAGAATATCCCACATTAGGGGCTGGGAGGAGGTTGTCTATAAGATGCTGTTAAAAATTGTCTGATATTTCAAGCATTAGTTTTTTTAAAGTAATGAAAATCAAGAGAGAATGCTCATTAAGAAAATCACATCCCTGATGGCAAAGAAAAGATATCTACTTACCATCTTATGTAAAGCTGTGTGGCCATGGAAGTTTCGTGCATTGATGCTACATCCCAGGTCTGCCATAGCAGAAATAATTTCTCTTGATGTTGCCCAGTGCAGTGGTGTTCCTCCATGTTTCATGTCCTGCAGAAGAGAAATATATCAAATCCACAAAAGCCTTCTAGAACAATTTACCTATCTAAATTCATTACATTTTCAACTTACATTTCCTATATTTCCTATATTTCATAACGTCACTAATGTTATAAATCCTAATACTTTATCTATTTCCATTAGAACCAGTTCCAAATTGTGTTCAATAATAATAACAACACAAATAATAATGATGAAAATAACAATAACAGTAATGAAAAATGTAATGATAACAAAAATAATAATCATGATCATCATAATCACCACCATAATTATCAATTTTATCATTATTGTTATCATTCTCATAATGAAGAAAATAATCATTAAAAATAATAACTATAACATTAATAATAATAATAATAATAGTACTATTGATACTATTACTGCTACTACTAATAATAATAATGATAATAGTAATAATAATAATAATAACAACAACAACAACAATAAAAATGATAGTCATAATGTTAATGATAATGAAACTTTTCTCTGTACCTACACAAATTTTACATTTTACCATCCATCTGTTCAGATAACTAAAGGATAGTTAAGTATACCATAAAAAATATTCTCCAGAATACTGTAATTCAATATTACCTTCACATTCAGCTGATTTGGATACATCTTGATAATTTCTTTGGCACATAAGGTACTGTTGGCAGCCATAGCTGTGTGTATAGGCAAAGTAGAGTCATGAGTTGCAGCAACATTGACATCTGCACCAGCACAGAGAAGAGCTTTCACACATTCTGGTTTGTCTGCCTCACAGGCTACATGAAGGGGTGTCTTCCCAGCTGCATTTGGAAAATTCATCAGACGAGACTCTCTCTGTGTCACCAACTGTGTGTATAAAATAATATTTTAACAAGCATAACAAAATACATAAATATTTAACTCACTGAGTTTAAATCAAGTCACACACACACACACACACGCACACACACACACACACACACACACACACACACACACACACACACACACACACACACACACACACACACACACACACACAC
>BOPN01003699.1:76615-81345 GCA_017312705.2 Penaeus japonicus | reverse complement strand
AGTATTGTTATTGTTATTGTAAATGGTTTTAGTTGGTGTGGTAGTGATGTTTTTTTGTTTTATTTTTCTTTCTTTCTTTCGTTTTGTTGATATTATCACTTTCGTTGTTTTTATATTTATTAACACTTATATGATTATTAGCATTACTACTTCTACTACTGCTACGATAGCTGCTTCTGCTATTGTTACTATTACTGCTACAGCCACCGCTACTAGTATTATTTTCATTATTGCTGTTATCTTTCTTTGTTGTTATCATTATGTCATTATTAATATTGTTATGACCACAACAACAAAAATGGTAATATAAATAATAAAGGTGATGGTCATGTTTTAGCAGTAACAATAGCAGTAGTAACTGGGATTAAATATACCCGCTTGAAATTCAGAATAAAGGACAAAATTGAATTTAAAACAGCATATACAAGTAACGAATGACATCAATATAAACAATAACAAAAGAAACTCAACACACGGTCAGGCAACAACAACAAAAAAAAAATGGCGGAAACATCCACATGTTACTTCTATAATCAATCCGTTTTCTTTAACTCGCAGATGTCGGTTGTGCCGTGCAAAGAAGGGGAAACTAAACAACAATGTGATAATAGGGTTGATGTGATGAATAAGTACAGGTAAGAAATTAAGTATGCTCTTTAATCATTCTAGATATTGGTAAATTAATGTCTTTTTATTTACGAGAACATCATTCTTTTATTCTAATTGATAACGGTAAAGATATATATTCAACTTCGTGTGAATATCCATCTACCTAGCTTATGATATTGTTGTAAATCGTGTTCAAAGACATTCTTCATTGACATATACGTTATCTTTGATTATCTTTATCACCAAAGCCCCAAGACGAAAACGAAGAAGGGGACAGAAGAAAAGAAAACGGGAAAGAAAGAAGAGGAAGAAGATTTTAGTCAAACAGGCATGCAAAGGTGAGAGGGATCCTGGCTATGGGATTCGATTGTGTTGTATTGCGGTGCGGTTTTCGTTTTTTTTTTTTCTATGGTTGGATTTTGCCTAAGTTCGTTATATATATATATATATATATATATATATATATATATATATATATATATATATATATATATATATATATATACACACACACACACTTACATACATAAGAAATGAATTCATCGCAAGTACAACCACTCACACAGGTTTGCCGAAACGAAAGTGGGAGGAGCTGTCACCAGCGTCTTCACGGGCCTCGTGAAGATGTTCTCGAAGGACCCTTTGGATGAAACCCTGAGGGATCCCTCGAACTTCAAACCCCTTTACATACAGCAAGTGACAGGATCTCCAGTGGACGCGAGGCAACTCATCAAAGATTTCGATCCTGCGAAAACTCTCGCCGAAAGAGGGCGGTGAGATCAGTGGGACTCGGAGGATTCATAAGGAATCAGAGGACTATGAAAGGGAGATGAAAAGTGTAAACAAAAAAGGATCGGAAAGGTTTCGATGTAGTGAGATGGTGAGGGCAAGAATAGGATGAGGGGATGAAGAAAGGAGAGGGGGAGTGAAAGAGAGAAGGAATTAAAGCAGTGAGAGGAGGAGGAGAGAGGAGAGAGAGCGAAAGAGAGAAAGATTTAAAGCAGTGAGAGGATGAGGAGGAGAGAGTAGAGGAGAGTGAAAGACAAGGATTTAAAACAGTGAAAGGAGGAGGGAGAGAGAGGAGAGGAGAGTGAACAAACGAGAAGAATTGAAAGCAAGCTGAGGATAGAAAGAAAAGTGAAGAAATGTATGAAGTATTGAAGAAAGGAAAGAGAAGTGGAAAAGGATAAAGATATTCTCAGTGGTTCGACAAAGACCGATAAAGAAAACATATTAGAAAATAAAGGTAAACAAACAAAGATACCATACTATATTTCAAAAAAATATTTCACATTTCCATATAGTTTAATACTATTTTTCAGGAACAGATGGTTACAGAAAATAAGAAAATAAGATGAAACGGAAATGAAGAAAGAAGAGAAAGGAGAGACAAGAAAAGAAAATGAATGAGGTTTTATAATAAAAAAAAAGACGTTATTTTTTCCACGAATTCGGCATAGAAAATATTAAATGTCGATCAATCAGGAAATTTATAGTCATTTTGGCCAAAGTTTCAAGCAACAGAAGGGTTACTATATGCCATATTGTATTAGTCATTAGGATCATTTCTGTTCACATTTGTGTGTACTATTTTTAATGTTGATTTGGTTGTTATGTGAACTTTGCGTGTACCAAATACTTGTGTTATATTTATCTGAATGAATGTTGGTTTATATATATATATATATATATATATATATATATATATATATATATATATATACATACATATATATACATACATATATATACATATATATACATATATATACATATATATATATATATATATATATATATATATATATATATATATTATACACACACACACACACACATATATATATATATGTATATATATATATATATATATATATATATATATATATATATATATCAATCCTAGATTATTGTTCATGAATGTATGTTTATACGGTTCGTACGTACATATATCTGTGTATAAACAATTTTACATATAGATATGAAAGAAAGTTTTTCAATCCCCTCATTGCACAATTCGTCTCCTTATATCATTTTACACATATATGACTCAAATATGATTCAGAAAATATAATTTAGATCTTTCTAAAGTGAATAGGAATCACACTATCACTCACAATGATGGTGTGATACAAGTCCGTTATTTTCAAAGAGACATCAAACTAAAACATCATAGGCCCATTGGACAGAGCTTTATTGCAGACTCGATGCATGTGCAATGAGCATTAAGACTATATATTGAAAATACATATAATAATATATTTAGGACATGGACTAAATTCTTGAGATAATAGACTATGATGTATACATGTTCCCGCGTTAAAGTACGTACTTATATAAGAATAAGGTATGTTAAAAATACACGTTTTGATTATATTCTTAAGAAAAATAACTAGTAGCTGTACTCACGAATTGAAAGGAAAAGAAGACAGAATTATGAAAAAAAGGAAACAGTAACTCAAGAGTGATAATAAATTGTAAGAATAGAAACAGATGTACAAAATACTACATATTCTTATCTAGTCTATATGGTATTTCAGTCGGTTTTGGTTAATATATGCGTTTAAGCTAAAATTTAAAGGACCTGACTGGAATGAACATTCTTACGTTGTTTAAAAGGGAAGTTCCACAGTCTGAAACTTCTCACATTTTGCTGAGATCGAAAAATTCTGCCCCGAAGTATACAAAAAATACTGCCGGAAACTCCCCTTTGTTCGAATATGATTTCTTACATTTTTAAGAAACGAAGTTCTCTCAAAATTCTGGCTAGTATGACCGAGGTGTGATTGAGGTGCGTCTTATATATGTTATATATATATATATCTCACCCCAGATTGCTCAACAGTATAAAAGTGGATTTGTGTGTGTTTGTATGAGAATGTTGTGGGTAAATCTGTCTCAAATTGTCTGATTATTTCGGAATTGTGAGATTTTTAATTGTGATTTAGTGTCTAAAGATGATTCCTAGAAATTTACCGTCATCGACTTGAGAAATGACATTTTTATGATGATTTCAGCTTTCACAAGCATGGGCGGGAGATATATACCTGTTTTTTTACTTAAATTCAAGAAAAAAATAGTTACTGCTTTGATATGAACCAATATTATGTTGAATATATCACATCGTATACCTAAGCTTATAGAATGAAATACGGTGGTGTCATCGGCAAGTAGAAAGAGATGTGAACGAAGGATTGAAACTTGGGTGACTCTTTCTTGCGTTACTGATCCGACACTTATTCGTGAGATGGATGTATAGATAGATATGTGTGCTTACTAATTTATGTTTATGAGCTTTACTCACGTTTATAGAAATACGTGTTTTTTTTAGATCTGTATGATGATATATATAAAGGAAAGACAAGATAAAGTAAATTGTTTATTGGAACACATGTCATCTGGGTTTACAAACATTGTTACAAACAGACATATATTTACGAAAGTGAATTCACATGCATATCCGTATATGCAGCCATTTATATTCATATGTGTGTACCAATGCACATCTGTGCGTTTATGCTTTCAAATATATAGTATGTAGGTTTATCTTCCGAAGAATTAATTCATATAAGGGTAACATATTTAAGATTTGGTAAAACCGAAAACTATATTGAAGAGAAAGTGAAAACCATTATAGTCTTCTATGAGCATAAAATTAAAATTGTCACGTCATGCAATATTCATTGGCACAGTAATACGTGATTTCCATGAATCATTATTATTGACTTTGAAATGAAATCACAAGGAAAATGCTGGATTTCATTGACTGAAATACGAGATTTATTGTTCAAACACGACTTCAGTAAAACATTCAAAGAGGAACAATTGAAAAAGTAAAGGCTATCATTATTAATTAACTAACCTAACCACTTGACTGCAGTGGCATGAAGATTTTATCACTGTGCTCTATGTCGCCCAGATGCTTTTCTTATTGACTGGAATTATGTAATTCAGGTCTTTATTGCAGTGATGAAAAGAATAAACAGTAAAAGTGCACATCATGAGATGCAATGAAATACAGCCACAACAATAGAGGAAAACCGAATATGACTAAAAAAAAGTTTAACATTCATTTTATTGTAACTGTGCACACGTTACTGTGTCTGTGTTCACCAAGAGGC
>BOPN01003699.1:31615-34115 GCA_017312705.2 Penaeus japonicus | reverse complement strand
ACAAAAAAAGAAAAAAAAGAGAAAGAGAATCATAAATAAACCCCATCATCCCCAGTTATTTAAGAAGCCACTATTAGTCTCAACCGAGGAAACCGTTCCCACTGAAAACACCCGCCAGGCATCAGCTGATACGAGGGTCCGAGTGCCGTGGAATCGCGTCGCCGGACAGACGATAACGCAACCGCCGACGAGGAGGACGTTGTAGTTGCACGACGAGGGATATCAATTGCAATTGCACTATGGCAGCTGCACAGACTCAGAATTTAGCCAGATTTGTCCACTGGGGAAGGAATGTGGTCGCTGTTGGGAGGAATTATAGGTACTTTTTGTGATATTTATATATCTGTTTTACTTAATTTGTCTTTTTTATCGTCCTTATGTGTTGTATATTATAAGAGAAAAACGTGATTATTTTTTTCCCTTCTAATGCTAATAAGGGATAGATAGGTTCTGATATTGATTATATTGCATAGGTAGAGAGAAAAGAGTTCGTGGTGTATTTAATAGTTTGGATTTATTAACGTATTGTTGCATATCATGATGAGGTGAATTTATTGGGTTATTTATCTGGAATCATAATGAATGGGGTGTATGTCATGAATGAATATAGTGAATGTGATGTTTATAGTTGTTTGCAGGCTAGTCACACATATTCTCATTCATGGTGTTGGTTATATAGTATATTTGTAAAATGGATTTAAATCATGTTTTTTATCCTTTAATTATATTGCCTCTGTTCTGGTCCAATACGATTAAAGCTTGTCTTGTCGTGATCTTTGATGGGTAGTGCGTAGCCCTCAGGTAAAGAACCAGTCGTAGCGTTGTCTTGCCTCAATACATGTGGGGGAGGTTTGTTGGCCTTTGCTGGTGCTGCGAAGGCCATGGGGTTCGAGGTTTAAGGAGGGCCTGTGGGTTCAAGTGTGATTTTGTTTCTTTTTGTTAGTGTTTGGTATTATAACGTACTTCATTTGATGTGTATATAGGATTTTGTTTTTTTACTTGATTTGTTAAGTGTTCTTATAGATTTAGAGCATATTGGACTAACGCTATATGTCATTCTTCTCCAGCTAGGTAAAGGTACAGCTTATTAATTGAAGGGATCTGTATATCATATATCATGCAGGACACCTGATATTTTTACCTCTTTTTCTAGTTAATTAATGCTGGGATTATGCACAGATCCCTATGATATGTATTACACAGAGGAGTCATAACTGAATGCCTCATATCCCAGCAACATAACTACACTTCTTATTCCCCCAAAGAATGTATTACCTTATTCCCCCAAAGAATGTATTCTTACCTTATTCCCCCAAAGAATGTATTACCTTATTCCCCCAAAGAATGTATTCTTACCTTATTCCCCCAAAGAATGTATTACCTTATTCCCCCAAAGAATGTATTCTTACCTTATTCCCCCAAAGAATGTATTACCTTATTCCCCCAAAGAATGTATTCTTACCTTATTCCCCCAAAGAATGTATTACCTTATTCCCCCAAAGAATGTATTCTTACCTTATTCCCCCAAAGAATGTATTCTTACCTTATTCCCCCAAAGAATGTATTCTTATCTTATTCTAACCAAAGAATGTATTCTTATCCCATTCTCCCAAAGAATGTATTCTTATCTTATTCCCCTAAAAAATGTATACTTACCTTATTCCCCCAAAGAATGTTTTCTTATCCTATTCTCCCAAAGAACGTATTCTTACCTTATTCCCCCAAAGAATGTATTCTTATAATATTCTCCCAAAGAATGTATTCTTATCCTAATCTCCCAAAGAATGTATTCTTATAATATTCTCCCAAAGAATGTATTCTTATCCTAATCTCCCAAAGAATGTATTCTTATAATATTCTCCCAAAGAATGTATTCTTATCTTATTCTAACCAAAGAAAGCAGTTACTTTGCACATACCTTACATGTCTAGTAGGGATATAAAAGGCAGCTTAGGTAAATTATGATCCAGTGGGTTTTAAGAATACAATTTTATATGACAGGAAATATAGGAAAAGCATATGGAGTTAAAAAGATGGTATCCCAAAAAAACTGTAATGTCTTATGACACTTGAATGTGTTGAAAATAAAGGTTTATCCCAATGTCCATTGTTTTGTTTTAATAATTTTTTCCTCTTCTGTATACGAAGAGAAACTGTGGGTTTGACATTCTCGTCTCGCCAAATCAGAATGGACTCACAAAGGACTTGGCTTTTCCTACTATTAGCAGTTATTTGGCATTAGATAATTATTATTATTTATACAGCAATATGCTATACTAAACCACATTCATATTTCTTATCTCATTTTGTACCTGGGTGTCACACAACATGGTCTTTGTTGAGTGGTTGAATTAAGAACTATATTTTCATTCATCACTTTAACTCTTACGTGTCCTTGCTTTTTTGAATTGGTACCCACATTGAAATTTATTCATTCAAGTTTGTAAGCATAGAGCCTGTGATTCATTATTAATCTTTGTGATACATATTTGATACATTG
>BOPN01003699.1:14115-21615 GCA_017312705.2 Penaeus japonicus | reverse complement strand
GTTAATAGAATGCATATAATTTTTTCCAAAACAATATTTCTTTAGAAGAATATCTGTCAACAGTTGAGGGAACAAATCTTGATTTTTTTTCTCTTGTTATACAATTTTCCTCTGGCAAACAGGTTATGCATACTTCCATGCTTTTAGATTTATATTTTCAAAAGTCCTTGGTGGATTCAACAAGTCAAACGCACACCTTCAAGTCCTATATAATGTATCACATAATTCTGATGAAGATAATCAAAACATGTTAATTAATCTCTTGCAATGTGAAGCTATTCAGGCTCATTTATATCTTTTTTTACATTTTTTAACCCATTCACGCCGGGGCCATTCCGGCTTTGCGCGGTCGCAATACCGGGGTTCTCGAACGCATAAGCCTAACGCCTCGACATTCTCGGACGCACAAGCCGCGAGCCTGGGTTGCCTGCTCGCTCTACCCGAGCGCGCGCATCCCCTCATAGCTCGTCCAGGGCGTCTGACGCGAAAACCACAATACGTGCTATCACGTTAACTGGCGTGAATGGGTTAAAGTGATTTCTTTTACCATATTTTCATATCCTTTACCCTCCTTGTCTTCACTTTCTACAAAATCAGTTTGGCACGATTCCTTAACATGTGGGTTGAAACCAGTGTTTCTTCCAGAAGCAGAAATATCTTGAATTATTTTGCAATTTCAGCTTAGATTGTATTCATTTTGTACTCAACTGACTTAGTGTACATGTCATTTCATGATAAAAAATTTCTCCCAGAGTAATTCTATATTGAAATGCTGTCAGACTTTTCATCCCTGTTTAATGATTAGGAAAAAAATATAAGGAGATAAGTCTTTATCTTAGAGAAATAATTTGTTAGTATTCAAAGAAATCTAATCCAAGACTGGTATAGATAGATAAAACTTGATAAATCATGATTAGGCAAAGGTTGATGAAACAATTCTTTTGTGGAAAGGGATCTCTTGAATAAATTTCTTTGCCTCTTGTAACAAAAGTTCAAGAATTATACACTCAGATTAGAGTGCAACAAACTCACTAAAAGTGCATAGTTGCCTCTGCTGATATCTGTATAGCACTTATGCATTGTCTCTTGAAAAAGTATCCAATTTTGACATGGCTTTTTTGTTATTGTTCTTTCAGCCATTTAACCCGTTAACGACGGATGACGTGTTTTTTCGTCATACATGACGCAGGAGCTTTTGCCTGACAATGGACATTATGACGTTCGGGGATTTTGGATCACTATGTTATTTTATTGTGCTATGAGTAATAAGTGAGTGATGCTAACAATTGCAGTCATGATTATTATAACTGCCGTAATATTAAGCTAAATGGGTTTCAACTCACTTCCCAAACCTAAATGGCACCACTTTCTTCTAGTACCAGCAGGAGAGAGAGACTTGAATGGCACCCATCTACAGTCTCTAGCAAGCACAATCTCTATAGAGGGATGGCGCATCACAAGTTGCCGACCTCTTGTTCTAAAGTACCGCAGATGAAAGATGTGCAGGCAGAATGAGAGGAGGAAGGTGACTCACACCATGCCCAATGCCTACAATGTGCCCCTGTGCCAGTATGGATGCCTTTTATTGTGGCACTCACTGTCAAAAGCACAAGTTTACTTCCTCTTCCCTACCTCTTCATTTTGGATGGTTATAAGTTTCGTGTTCGTTCGTGACAGCACACAAATACGAAAAAATAAAGTTGCTTTTTGTCCCCTCCCCCCCCCCTAAAACAGTAATACTTTTAACATATTGAGTATAAAGAAAAAAAATGCGTTGATATGGACCCTGAACTACAATTTTAGTCAACTGCAGAATTGATGGAACCTGTGATATGACAGATATAAATTTCTAAAAACAGTAAAACACACAAAAAAACAAAACACAAAAATGGATCTAGCTCTACAATGAGTGACTAAAAGGGAGTGGGAAAAATTAAATTATGTTGAAGAAGCTGCCTCAATCAGAAATAAAACTCATCCTGGAGCCTGTGTAAGCAAATCTATCCTCCGTCGGCGACGGGTTAAATTGCAAAAGAATGGCATTTTATTTCTGAACTCTCTGGATTGTCATTGTTCAGTAATGGATCCATGGTTGTTTTATTCTTGGATATTGAAAAAAAAAGTTTATTTCTGGAGGAGTTTTCTCCCTTCAGAATTTTAGGAGAAATTTGATTTTAAATCCTAGATATGTAATTAATATAGAAATGTTCATTTTGACTAAGAGCAGACTATAAATTTTTTTAGATTATATAGATGCTATTAACCCGTTAACGACGGATGACGTGTTTTTTCGTCATACATGACGCAGGACCTCTTGCCTGACAATGGGCGGCGTTCGGGGATTTTGGATCACTATGTTATTTTATTGTACTATAAGTAATGAGTGAGTGATATTGACAATTGCAGTCATAATTATTATAACTGCAGTAATACTAAGCAAAATGGTTTTCAACTCACTTACAAAACCTAGATGGTAGCACTTTCTCCTAGCACCAGCAGGAGAGAGAGCCTTGAATGGCACCCATCTACGGTCTCTAGCAAGCACTATCTCTATAGAGGGATGGCACATAGCAAGTTCCCGACCTCTTGCTCTAAAGTACCGCAGATGAAAGATGTGCAGGCAGAACGAGAGGAGGAAGGTGACTCACACCATGCCCAATGCATGCAATGTGCCCCTGTGCCAGTATGGATGCCTTTTATTGTGGCACTCACTGTCAAAAGCACAAATTTCCTTCCTCTTCTTTACTTCTTAATTTTGGATGGTTATAAGTTTCATGTTCGTTTGTGACAGCACACAAATGCAAAAAAATAAAGTTGCTTTTTGTCCTCCCCTAAAACAGCAATACTTTTATCACATCGAGTATAAAGAAAAAAAAATGTGATGATATGGACCCTGAACTACAATTTTAGTCAACTGCAACTGCAACTATAAATTTCTAAAAATGCTAAAACACACAAAAAAACAAAATACAAAAATGGCTCTAGCTCTACAATGAGGGACTAACAGGGAGTGGGAAAAATGAAAATAAGTTGCAGAAGCTGCCTTGCTTAGAAATAAAACCCATCCTGGAGACAATGGAAGCAAATCTATCTCCCGTCGGCAACGGGTTAACTGTTGGAAAATTACAGTATATTTAGCAGAAAATAAGTTACTTTAATGCAAAGAAAGCACCAGATATTGACGATGTCTCCTTATCTTTTTTTTTTTAACTACTGTTTTAACACACTATATTTAATTTTAATGTTTCGTTTAAAAAGTAACAACAACATGACATGCTTATTGCTAGGTTTATAGGTCTGAAATAAATCAAATCAATTCATTATCCTCTTTATAATAACAAACAAATTTGTAATCCCCTGAAGGTTAACAACGAGATGCGTCAAGACGGCACAACTTCGGACATGGTCTTCAGCATCCCCTACCTCATCTCTTACATCTCCCGGTACTTCACTCTCCATCCGGGTGATCTGGTCCTGACTGGGACGCCGGCAGGAGTGGGCCCTGTTCAGCCTGGGGATGTCATATCAGCTGGTCTAGGAGACTTACTTACCATGAAGTTCCCTGTGGCACAGAGGGAATGATGAATCCATATTTCTTTCTTTCTTTCTTTCTTTCTTTTTTCTTCTTTCTTTCTTTCTCTCTTTCTTTCTCTCTTTCTTTCTTTCTTTCTTGTTTTTTGGGTGTGGTTGGTTTATGATTTGTGGCTATACTAAATATGTTGTAGGTTGATTGGTTGTATACAAGTATATTACATATAGTAGAGGGGTATAAAGAGAGCAATTATGTGTGTGTGTATGCTTGCTTCACTAAAACAGATGTACATATACGCGTACACATACAAACCTACTCACATGTGCACACACTCACACAAACACACCCATCATTAACAAATACTTTGTTGTAACACTTTTCTGTTTTCAAACTGTATGTATCTAAATAGTAATCTAATTGTTATTGATTATCAAGAGATACATATATGGAATATTTTACTTAATCATTATTGTTATTGTTTTTATTTTTTAAATGCATTTTTATTTTTAATTTATTGAACATATGCTTAGTGGCAGTGACAGACATGCAGGTTTTAAACAGCATTATTATTTTAACCACAATTGTTATAACATTATTACAGTTATAACTTTTTTACTAATTTATTGTTATCCGTTATACTCCATTATGTGTTTTGCATCTTGAATTGGAGTAGGGGTGAAGAAGACTATACATTTTACATTTATATTCAGATATTTATGTATTTTATATTTGAATTTTGTGTTTTGAAATGGGTACATTCAGGTAGTTTCTTTATTAATTATTTTAGTTAAAATAAAATATCTCTAAAAACTGTAGTCACTAAGTAGATAGACCATCTACCTTACTTGCTTAGGCATCTGTATATTTAAAATGTATTGTACATACTCAAATCTTTTGAAAGAAGTCAAACTGTACATACTTCAGGTATATTTTATATACTTATGTACTAAAGTCCCGAGAAGAGATATTTTGATATTCTGTCCCTTTTAAGTAATATACTAGGGTGTAGATATAGATATAATTAATTTTGTTTTAATGTATAATGTCAATAAAGTGACAAATTACACATATTTTTTATGATATTAAAGTTTTAATAGATTCCTGCAAAATTATATTTTTTGAAGGCGTATCCAATTGCACTTCCTGGAAATTTTGAATGAACAGTAATAGTTGATGCTTCAGTTTATGGGTGAACTTAAAATATAGCAAGTACTGCATATTTGTGTATTGGTAATGAAACTTGGGTCGGGTAGTATTTTCTAACAACAAATTAAAATGCCCAATAGCATAGGACCCTATTAGCCATTGCTTAAACTATATAAGTGCAAATTATGTTAGAGCATGTGTGTATTTAAGATCCTTTTTATCTTATTAATTTCATGGTATATATGAAATGATGCTTGAATATGTCTATATTGAGTGATGTGGGTTAGAGTAATACTACAGTCACTAGTACAGAGTTTGACAAAAATAACCATGCCTAATGTGCATAGGCAACTGATTACACTTTTGGCAGGATACAAGATGGGCAAGTGAATGCAAAGGATCTGATTGGCTAGATGGGGAAAGGAGGAGAAGGGTGGACAGACAGGGGCGGCTCACTTCACCTGGCCTTGTGCTGAAAACTGTATCAAAATAACTTAATTCATTGCTTATTTCATCTTGGTAAAATTTGTTGCGGTACTTGGTACTATGATCTCAATTTTTCATATGGAAGAAACTAAAAACACAGGAGGACCATTTCATCGCCCGTGACCAGACCAAAAAGGTGGTAGTATAAACATGCAACTGCTACCATTTTCCACTATGTATTGTGTATCCTGATGTATATGAAGCTCATTTTCAGAAAATACACCATAAAGGGATAGGAATGTGATGAAGTCAATTTTTCCAGCACCAGAAATGGAATAAGAAGTAAAAAGATAATCTCTACAGTGCATTAAAATGATAAGTACTTATAGCAAAGATTAAAAGCTGGGAAATATACAAGAGGAACAGTACCTGGGTAAGATTGAAAGGACTAAAAGATCTTCTTTTGTGAAATAACACAATGATTCTAATGTTACTCTGATGTAAGAAGGAAAATTTTTAGTTTCAGGATATATTATGGTGCTCATGTGAATAGTTTGGTAATACTGCTCAATACATTATTGATCCTGATGTTGTTCCTGTATTTTCAAAATGGAGATGGAGGGCTCTGGTGACTGCAAAACGAAGTACAGAGTTATGAATTAAATCAACAAACGCGCGCACAGACACACACACGCACACACACAGACACACACACACACACACACACACACACACACACACACACACACACACACACACACACACACACACACACACACACACACACACACACACACACACACACANCTCTCTCTCTCGCTCTCTCTCTCTCTCTCTCTCTCTCTCTCTCTCTCTCTCTCTCTCTCTCTCTCTCTCTCTCTCTCTCTCTCTTTACTATTATGTCTTATGTTTAGTTTTACCCTAGCATATCAATCAACAGGGTCACTGTAATACCTGTTTCAACAACTATGTATGTATCAGAACCTAACATGAAATTGTACAAACCTTTTAGGTATAGTTCTTATGCCTATTTATGTGTATACATTGTATATAGTATGAATAAACTTATCTCTTTCCTCTTTCACTTTCCTCTCTCTCATTCTTTCCTCTCTCTCTCTTTCCTCTCGTCTCTCTCTTTTCTCTCTCTCTATCTCTCTTCTCTCTATCTCTCTTCTCTCTATCTCTCTTCTCCCTCTCTATCTCTCTCTATCTCTCTTCTCTCTCTTTCTCTTCTCTCTCTTTTCTCTCTCTGTTTTCTAGATGGTGAAGTAAAAGTGGAGGACAATATTAAATCTAAAAGTGCTAGTAATACTTCTGAATTCCATGTCTCTTTTACCCCTCTCTGTCCTCCTCCTCATTTTTTAAATCTTATTTTATTTCTATTTTATTTTATTTTATTTTATTTTCCTCACCTTTTCTTTTCTGTTATCTTTTCTTTTCTTCTCCTTTTTTCTTCCCTTTTCTTCTCTTCAGTTCTCTTCTCTTTGTTTTTTTTTTTCTCTTTATTCTTTCTGTCTTTCAAATTCAGCTTCTTTTCTTTTCTTTCTTTGATTTTCTTTCTTTTTTTTTTCTTCTTTTTTTTCTTCTTCCATTTCTTCATCTTCTTCTTCCTTTTCTTTTTTCTTTTTTCAATCTTAATCTTAATTTCATATTTCTTTTCGCAGGGATGTGGGCCCACCAGATAACAGTAGGTGACTATCAGGATTTGATTGACCGGGGATGGCGGCGAAGTGGCAAATACTGTTATAAGCCTACTATGGACAAAACCTGTTGTCCGATGTACACAATCAAGTGAGTTCCTCAAACTTTTGAGAACAAGCATGATTTGCATTTTGTAAAGACCATCCTGTTATAAATAGATGCTACTTATTTTTTATTTGATATTTGAGTGAGTGCCATAAAAGGTGATTAAAGTTCTTGTATTCATAATAACAGATGTGATGCAGTGCAACTGAAGTTAAGTAAGACACAGAAGAAAGTTCTTAAGAGGATGCATCGTTATCTAAGTCATGGTGAAATAAAGAAAGGAAGTGGTTCTGAAAACACTCTTGATAATGGTAAGTTGTGATTTCAAAATTAGAACTACACTTCTTTCTTTTCTTTAATGTCTCCTACTGTAGCTAATGCCTTTGTTGTTCTTCATATTTTTTGTTTTACTATGCCTTAGTAATTATTTTCATTCTTTTCTTTTTTTTAGAAAGCTCAGAAGTCTTAGGAGGCAATCAAGAATATATCAAGCCTCAATATGATACCAAAGAAGATCTCTCAGGTGTATCCCTCCAAATGCCCAGTGAGGATACAGCCAAGAGTGAGTATGCTACTTGTTTAATCTCAATATTATCACAAGGTGAATTTCACATATTTATCTTCTGATTTAATGCTCAACCCTTAAAACT
>BOPN01003698.1:127331-137331 GCA_017312705.2 Penaeus japonicus | reverse complement strand
GAAGCTGCACTTGAAATAGGGGGTAAAGACGAAAAAGAAAGGTTCAGTAAGCTTTCGGTAGAGACGAAAGAGCTTATGATACAGCGTAGGGAAATGAAAATAACATCAATCAGAAACAAGATAGAATCAACAGAGCTGACTAAGACGATAAACAAGAAGAAAGAGGATGTACGCAAATTTAACATACGAAAAATAAACGAAGCTCTGCTTGCCGGCACCAGCCTTAAGGCAACAAAGAGGAGGCTCGGAATAGGGAAAAACCAAATGTATGCAGTAAAGAAACCCAACGGAGAGGCGACATACAATAAAAATGAAATTATCAAAGTAATAGAAGACTTCTATCGCAATCTATACCACTCAAACGACCAACCACATACGGAGACAAACACAACAATTGGAGATGTTCCAAACATCACGGTAGATGAAGTAAATAGGGCACTAAAAGCATGAAAAGAGGAAAAACACCGGGAGAAGACGGCATCAGTGTAGATCTTATTCAAGACGCAGGAGAGATTGCGGCAGTAAAGCTGGCCAGTCTTTATAACAGATGTCTAGACGTCGGTAAAATTCCGAAGGCCTGGAAAAACGCAATAATAATTCTAATACACAAAAAGGGAGACACAAAAGACTTAAAGAATTACCGACCTATAAGCCTCATCTCAGTAATCTATAAACTGTTCACAAAAATCATCACAGCCCGTACCACCGATACATTAGATTCAAAACAACCCAGGGAACAGGCAGGGTTCCGCAGTGGATTCTCAACTACAGACCATATCCACACACTAGCTCAAATAAGGGAGAAAACAAACGAATATAGGAAGCCCCTGTGTATGGCATTCGTAGATTATGAAAAGGCATTCGACTCGGTACAGATATCTGCAGTACTGGATGCAATTCGTAAACAAGGAGTAGAGGAAATATACTGCAGATTATTAGAGGATATATATAGAGATGGTACAGCGACCATCAAAATCCACGCAGAAACCAATAAAATACCAATAAAAAAGGGTGTTAGGCAGGGCGACACCATCACGAAGCTATTTTACAGCCTGCTTAGAGGAAGTATTCAAGAAGTTAGACTGGAAAGAGAGGGATTAAAATAGGGAATGAGCACTTAAGCAATCTAAGATTTGCAGATGACATTGTTCTTTTCGGTGAGTCAGCAGATGAACTACAACAATTAATAAGCGATTTAAATAAGGAAAGTCTGAAGATTGGCCTTAAAATGAACATGAAAAAGACTAAAGTCATGTTCAACAGTCGAACCCCAGATAAGCAAATACAAATACAGGGCGAGGTACTAGAAGCAGTGAACGAGTATGTATACCTAGGGCAACTCATTCAGTCGAGTACATCCTGCGAAGCCGAGATAAAACGGCGAATCAGACTAGGTTGGAGTGCCTTCGGTAAACATAGTAATATATTACGAAGTAGTCTGCCACTATGTCTAAAGAGAAAGATTTTTGACCAATGCGTCCTCCCCGTCATGACATATGGATCAGAGACATGGACTACGACCAAGGCACTCGAGAGGAAATTAGTAAGCGCCCAAAGAGGAATGGAAAGGCTTATGCTAGGAGTTAGCTTAAGAGACAAGAAAAGGGCCACATGGATCAGGCAGCAAACAAAAGTAGAGGATATACTCAAGACCATCAAGAAGAAAAAGTGGCAGTGGGCTGGACACATATATCGGAGACAGGACAACAGGTGGACAAAGAAAACAACAGAATGGGTACACGACACAAAGAGACCCAGGGCAAGACCAATTACTAGATATCGGGATGAAATAGCAAAATTCGCAGGAGTAAACTGGAATCAGAGGACACAAGACCGGAATGACTGGAAAAGATTGAGAGAGGCCTACGTCCTGCAGTAGATTGATACAGGCTGATGATGATGATGATGATGATGATGATGATGATGATGATGATGATGATATATATATATATATATATATATATATATATACATATGTATATATATACACACACACATATAATTAAAAAAATAATTAGGAAAGAGGAACAACCAAATCAAGGTGAATTACAAATATTTGGTAACACTTAATTTAAACTATCAACCATACCCTTATGTCGGAAAATCTGATTAACTTCAATTTTCATATATAAAACTGTGCGGATTGTCTTTTGTTACATTTAGAAATTACTCACTCACTCACTCACTCACACACACACTCACTCACTCACTCACTCACTCACTCACTCACTCACTCACTCACTCACTCTCTCTCTCTCTCTCTCTCTCTCTCTCTCTCTCTCTGGAAAGGAATCAGTATCTATTTTATCTATAATCTTATCAGTTTATCCATTCTATGACTTTTTTTTGTGAATTAAATATTTTTGTTTACGTTTTGTACCTGAAGTCCAAAGACAACGACTGCGAACAAAAGGAAATGGGTTGGCTAGTCAGTAGCTTTTCCAGGTGAATAGCATTTCTGTTGTTTGTATTTTTATTTTATTTATTTATCTTTTTTTTAAGATTTCAAAGCTAGGTTTCAACGGTTTTTAATTTCCCTTTTGGATTACACTAATCCGCGTTTTCTTCGCTTGGGTACTTTAGAACCGATGGCCGATGGTTTGATTTGAAAATATACCAAAATATGGCCGGCCCTATTCTTCAATTCTTTCTCTTAATCCTTTAACCTCTAAATCTAAGTTGTCTGAAATATATGTCCTCGTTTTCGTTGGACAAGCAGAGCACCAATTCCAACAGACAGTTTGTCCTGAAGATTTTCTTTGTTATCCTCAGCCAGCGCATCATGCTAGTCACTGAAGCTGGGAAATTCTTCTGCTTATATTTTTACTTTTTTTTAAAACTCATGGTGTATTTTGACAATATTTTTTCCCCAATATGACTTATTTCCGGCTTGTTAAATGACAGTTAAGCTAAGTTTTAGAATATCATTGAAAAAAAGTCTCTTGTTAAAAGCATTTATCTGGATATTTTAGATATCTATTTCCAATCACCTTAATAAACAAAACCGTTTAACATTCCCGACATTTACCGAAGTGGTATATACATTTCAATAATTACCCGTTTCAGCAAAAGAATCTGTCTCTTTCGATGTAAAGTGAAGTGCCAACACAATGTGCAACAATAACCTTTCCTGTATTGCACAACTAGATTTATCAAGAAAACCATTTACGTCAACCAAGGAATCGGCGCTATACTGCTTAACTTCCAGTATTACTTCTAGCATATAGAGGACTTTTCCGCTCGCTTGCCGCTGTTGCAGAGCACTGTGTGCATGACCGACACTAAAGAAAGACCAAGGGAATCAACTGTTTATCTCCTTGGGTCGTTTTACTGACTTACCTTCGTGCTTCCTGAAGGTAAGAAAAAAGGGCTCCATTTTATTTTTATTTTTTTTACTGTACATTTATTTGTAACTTACAGAAACTGGGGAGAAATGCTGCCAATTACTGAAGATACTAATATGAAATTGCACGAAGATATATACATATAAAACAACACTTTTTTTTAAACATACATAATAGGTAAATTACATATAATTATCTTTAGGTGTAACATCAAACAACATGTAGTTCATAAGTGAATAAATCATATCCCAACTATACTTGATGAACATTTATGTACAATATAACATTTCATGAGAAACGGCCTCCGTACATGGTTTACACAAACACCTACAGAAAATAAACCTAAGTTTCTCGTTCCATTTCACTTAACGTATCTTACAGTGTTATTCTAAGAGGACAAAATGTATGAGATCAACTTTAGAAAAAATAAGAAATAGTTCCGAAAAAATATAGACTCCGAAACACAAACACGTGCACACACTACTGACACATAGAGAGTCGCCTGGGTGACCTGTGAGCTCTTTCCGGCCTTTCTCTGCTTCCAGATCTTTCTCGGTGGAGCTCTGACGACTTCTTGGACACTCGACTGCTTTCCTCGGCTTCGTCCTTGCTCTTTTTGCCGGAGCTCGAGGGGGGGGCTTCGTCGCTGTCGTCGTTCTTTCGCTTGTGCTTGGACCCCGAGTCGGAACCTTCGCTAGACTGCGAGCTGTTCTTGCTCGCTTTGGCCGGAGATTCCGCTTGTTCAGGCGCTGGGTTCTGGAGGGTCTTGGCCTTCTCCTCCTTCGCGTCCTCTCTCTTCTTCTCTGTGCTCGACTTGGAAGCGTCGTCGTCCCTTAGGGATCTCCTCCGCGACCTGATCTTCTCGTGGGTTGCGTCTTCCTTCCGAGCATTTTCAGGGACGCTACTCGAGTCACTGGAGGCTTCTCCGTCGTGAGATTTCCTTCGCAGTTTTGACATGTATTCCTCCGATTCTGTTTTCACCCTCTTGGTCACTTTGGGATCGTCGTCTTTCTTTTCGGTTGTTTTGCCGGAAAGATTTTCCTTCTCCCTTCTGCCCCCTATTGGTCTGGGAGACTTGATTTCTCGTTTTTCCACTTCTTCGACTGGTGCTTCCTCTTTTTCCTCTCTGCTTTCCCTACTTCTTCTGGAAGTTTTCCTTGTGTCCACGACCGACTCGCTGGCTTTAGTTTGCTCTTCCTCTTTAGGACGATCACTCTGCGTCTCTTCTGTTCCCTTTTCACACTTTAGCCTCTTGGTTGATCGAGTGACGATGTCCTTTTCTTGCTTCACCTTCGCGGTTCCCTCTTGGCCAAGGTGCTTGTCTCCGGACCTCTTGCCTGCGGAGCTTAGCCTCTTCTCGTCAATCTTCCTGGCGGCTGGCGACTTCATCTCCTTTTCAGAAGAATCTTCCACTGTAATCTTGTTCATTTCTTCTTCTCGGCTCTTTGAGTCTCGCCGTTTGTCCTTCGGGGATTCCGTGCCACCTTTTTCATTCTTCTCCCGCTTCTCTTCCGGCTTCCCTTCCTGTTCGTCCTTCGACCTCCTCACACTCTGTCTCCTCTCAGGACGCTTGGCACCGGACTCGGCTTCTCCTCTCCCTTCGTACGTGTCCGCCCGATGGACCTCAACTGATGTGATGATAATATTCTTCTGATTTTTCTGCTGGTCTGAGCTCTTTGACGCACTGCTCGTGGCTGGGCTTGTGGAACCTTTCTTTTCCACACACTTCCTTTTGCTCGATTGGTCCGGAGAAGCTGGAACTTTCTTCTTGGCAATGGAGGCTGCCGGGGAACCACTCTTTTTGTTCTCGCCGCCCTGTGGAACGCCAGATTTCTTGTCTTTTTCTTCACTTGACGAGGCGCTTCCAGAGGTACTGGCAATCTTCTTGTCAACCTCCTCAGTGCCTGATGGATTACTCTTTTTATTTTCAACTGATGACGGGCCTGCCTTTTTCACTGCCTCTGCTGAATCCCCAAGGTTCTTCTCTGTATTTTCGGGAGAGGTAGACGCTTTGCTGAGTTTACTTTCTTGTTCGGGGCAAGAAGCAGTCTTTGAAGCATCTTCGGATGTATTACCCTGTTTCTGGGATGTCTCCTCAGTCGTATTTGAGACATTCTTTTTTCTATTTTGTTCTGCGGATGAAGAACAATGGCCCTTTGATGGACTTGGCTCAGATACTGGTTTCTTCTCATTTTCCTTTTCGCTCGAATTCGTATTTCCAGATTTTTTATCTCCAGCTTGATTTGAGGTGGCGTTTTGTTTCTTAGTATTCACATCGGAACTAGAGCCTTTCTTCGTGGCAAGTTCCCCTGATTTTTCTTTCCATTGTTGTGCATGATGAGAATCGCTACTTTTGCCTTTCTTTTCGCAAGTTGGACTCCTGTTTCTTTCTTTGTTCTCCCGAGAGAGAGAAGTCGGATTCTTAACGGGCTGTTCAGGGGCTGTCGCCTTCTCAGAGGCTTGTTCCGAGGGCTTCTTAACCTTTTGGTCCGAATCCTCATTAACACTTTTGTCTTCTGAGTTGTTACTCCCTTTCGTTTGATCCGCAGAACCTGCGCACTTTTTCAAGGCTTGGTCTGCATTGCTGGAGGACTTCTTTTCCTTGACATCTGGACTGGAATTCTTTTTGACAGCATGTTCGGCATTTGATTTGTTTCCACTTTCGCCTTCTCCCTCTTGCAAGCGACTCTGCCTCCTTGTTGACACTCGTAAGCCGCTGCTCGGCGAACTGTCTGGTCCCGATTTTGGAGTCGCTGGTTCACTTTTAATTGGCCCCGGTTCGTCTGGCTTCTTCTCAAGGCTGCTGGTACAGTCAGTTTTTTCTTTGACGTTTTCCTTTGTACTGGCAATATCGGGCTTCTTTTCACAAGTGCTTTCGGCCTTTATTTCGGTCGAAGCCTTATCACTACCACCCAGCTCCTTCTCTGTTTCCACTTTTATTTTCTCTGGCAAAGGTGTCTCGGTGTTGTTGTTTTTCTGGTCCGTGACTTTACCTCCCGACCCCTGACTCTCCTCAGGGCCCTTTCTCTTCTCATCCTCCGGGGTCACTTGCTCTCCATTCTGCCCTGCCGGCGTGGGCCCTGGTGAGGAAGAGCGAGAGAGAGACGACAGGTCGGAGTCCGAGGAGGGGTCTGCCGTGGGGTCGGGTGGAGGGGGCGGTTTCCGTACCAGGATATCTTGAGACGTGAGAGCATACCCGTGTGATTTGCCCCAGACGCGGAGCGCAGGGAGTGGAATGCGTGAGCAAGGGTGGAGTGCAAGTTTTTCCAGAAGGGGTAGACATTTGAGAGAGGGCAGGCAGGTGGGGGCGAGACGGTGACAGCCCCTCAGGTCCAGTGAAGAGAGCGAATGACTCACTACGCTTGAAGGCTGAGCCAGAAGAGCAGCTGTTAATTCCGTTATGCGCTGGCAGCTGCTGAGATCCAAGGTAGTCAAAAATGGCAGAGAACGCACGACGGCACGAACTCCTTCGTCTCCGACTTGAGTCCCTGCCAGCCTGAAATCAGTCAGCTGGCGCAGCCTTGTTGACGTGTCGCGATGTCCAGGACGGTGAGAGCGCGGCGCAGACAGGAGCACAGTCAACGAATTGTCAGTCAAGCCTTCGCAGTAGGACAGGTTGAGAACAGAAAGTGCCGGGCAGTAGGGAGATGTAAGACAAGAAATCACCTGCCAATTCTGGCCTTCCAGGTGGAGCTCGCGAAGCTGAGGAAGGCGAGCCAGCAGCCAAGAAAACTGCTCTGCCGAAATCTTGGCCCAGCTCAGGTCGAGGGATCGAGGTTGGCGCCGGACGACGCCCTCCAGGTGCGTCGCGTGAATTCTCTTGTGCGACAGACGGATGGCCTTCCACAGCGCCGGGTGAATGGCCCACTGCGCCCAAGCCCGACACACTTGCATCACCACCTTGAGGTCCTGGACTGACAGGTGGTGGAAGATCGGAAGCATCACCGATCTGTTCATGGTCGGTGGCGGAGGCTCCCGCGCGGCAGTCCGGCTCTCCCCGTCGCTCCCACTCTCCTCGTCTTCTTCTTCTTCCTCCTCTTCCTCGTCCGGCAGAGGAGGTGTGGGCCGCACCACCCACATAGGACGGACTAGAGGACGCGAGACTCGGGCCTGCAGCTGCTCCCACGTGGGCATGTGGGGCGGCGCGGCGTCAAGGGCTTCTACGGCGCTGCCTATCTGCAACAAGGAAAGAGGCATGAGGACTCGTGGCAGCGTTTCGAGCAAGGTTTTTGTAATCGCTCCGTATGGCACGTGTCCTTGTTTATTATACATAATGGTAATGTTATGGTTATGTTACATGTTTTTTTTTTTTAGATATTGCCATATTTTTCCTTCATCAAAGGTGGTCAGATTCCCATTCGTGTTATATATATATATATTTTTTTTTACTCCAGTGGTCCAATTTTTCATTTCGGGAAAAATCTTTGTCATTTATACTTTTAAGCAATAGGTTTTATAAAGCACATCATATTCTAAACAGATAGACCTAAACTTTTGTCTTCCTGAAACAAATATCCATTTGCCAACACTCCATTTTCTCTTCGTTACACATTGCATTATCCATCAAGTATGAGTAAATGGGCCACTAGTGAGAGGTGAGTAAGCATATATCTGTCAGGAATTGCTACTTATCGATGAGCAATATTTCTTACATGACTGGATGGTTATGTACTAAAATAACGTTAATAATTCTGGTGCAAGCAGGAGTTTACTCCAAATGACGTAATAGTACAAGACTCCTTTATCTTCCTTATAATTCCTGTGCAATTGCGTTGATATCAAGGCAGGTCATAATGCATTTATTTTCTTATCATCATCTCTTCCACCTCACAAACTACTACTATTTTCTGGTTGTTTATGATGATAAACTCCGGTCCTGCATCTGAACAAATCCTTATCAACAATGATTGTCCAAAGTACTATTTTTCGGCAAAGGTGAGCATGAACTAACAATTCAAATGAAGTAGTAAAATAAATCGTGATTCATGGGACTTTCGGCCTTCTGTAGTGGCAGGTTACAGCCCATCACCATTCAATTTGCATATAAATAAATTGAACATATGCATATAATATATACATATGCATATAGTATACATATACACATGCATATACAAACAATATACATATACACATGTATCTGCATATAGTATACATATACACATACATATGCATATAGTATACCTATGCATGGCATACATAATGATATTTCTGACCAGTCGTGATCACTACTAGTGTTCCAAGGTCGCTCTCTTCTACCTTGCTACATTTTCTCCTTGTTTAATTAAGAATATGACTTGCTTTCCAAAGTTAATTTTGTTCTGTACTTTTAAGCCTTTTTCTCGAACTAAGCCATGGTTTTTTTCTTCTTGGTTTTTGTTTCCTTGAGCTGTACTTATCCTTGGTGCCTGTCATTTCATTTTCGAAATCATTTCTCTTCCCAATGCGCTTTTGTCACAGCTCTAAATATACCTTGGGCTATGTTGGTATGTGTTCTCCTTCCTTGCCATCTCTCAATTCTTTATAGTATGAAATTATATATTTTGTGAGATCACAAGTTAATTCTAGTTTAACTAATATCCAAATCCTTTAACAAATATAATAACTAAATCAACACAACAGACAACAAATCAAATATAAGAAAAAAAAATTGTGAAGCTCAACATCTAAAATGAAAAATACCACAAACATAACATGATAAAAAAAACAATATATATCAAATAACTTTAAAAGAAAATAAAACATTAAGAATGACACAATTGATAACAAACAGAAAAATAAAAAGTAAAATTTAGAAAATCTAGTCCCTTAGATTTTCTCTTCTTTCCTCTCTCTAGTTCTTTCTTCTCTTCTCTTTCCAAACATCAACTCATAGTCCAGTAAAAGGTTGGCTCAAATATGAGCAAAAATATACAGAATTGAAACAAAGGCCAAAACTGCAAAGGAAGCATGATGGCTGTGTTTCATTGCCTCCCCCTCCCAGCCACTGTCAATGTAAAGAAAGGATTAATGAAACACATTCCACACTTACTATTGTATTTGACATTTTCTCTTTAATTACAAAATGGAGCCAACCTGTTACAAAGTGACTACTATTGATGCATTGTAAAATATTACACTAGTGCACATACATCACATTATGTCATCATACAAGTGCTAGGAACATAAATGTTTTATATTAGATCACATATTCAGCCAGTCATATTGGAAGAGGAGAATGGATCAAGGTTTAGATATGTAAAGGATTATAGTAACTAAATCCTGCTAATATGTCAAATAAACTTAGCAAGTGTTTCTACTAAAATAAAGAAAAAAAATGTTTACTATTCTTTTTTTTTTTTTTTTTTTTTTTTTTTTTTTTTTTTTTTTTTTTTTTTTTTTTTTTTTTTTTTTTTTTTTTTTTTTTTTTTTTTTTTTTTTTTTTTTTTTTTTTTTTTTTTTTTTTTTTTAAGTGTAGCTTGATTTTTCTTCTATGAGGAATGTGATGTATTGACTTCATTAATTTTTATGATTTTCTTCAGTTTTTATTTATCTATTTATCTATTTTCTCAACGTAGGTGTGTGTGTGTGTGTGTGTGTGTGTGTATGTGTGTGTGTGTGTGTGTGTGTGTGTGTGTGTGTGTGTGTGCGTGTGCGTGTGTGTGTGTGTGTGTGTGTGT
>BOPN01003698.1:112500-127231 GCA_017312705.2 Penaeus japonicus | reverse complement strand
ATAATAATTTTTTTTTTTTTTTTTTTTTTTTTTTTTTTTTTTTTTTTTTTTTTTTTTTACAAAATTCCTCTCTCATTCTTCTTCATGTCTGAGGTTTCAATCCTTTTCTTTATCAAAAGGGTATTCAAATACCCTCAACACAAAAATATTGTTTTAAGTCCATTTTTCTCACAGAAAAGATCTGGAAAACTTTCACCGAACAAATACATGGGTCTATATTAGTCATATTTTCTTTTCTTTTTCCTCTCTTTCTCTCTGTCTCTCTCTCTCTTTTACCAAACAGACTACTACCAAAACTTGAGGTTCTGTCATTCCATTGCTAAGTAACAGAAACAAATGTTCATTAGTCTACTTAATTCAGCTTAGAACAAGGCTGGACATGAGCTCAAAGCAACAAGCCTTTTAAGTTACTTAGATGTTATGCTTTTAGTCATTACTCAAGAAAAAAAAATGAGACCAGGCACCCCTTCTTTGAAAAAAATATTCAGAAAGGAAGCTGGATTTTCCCAATTGGAAGACACAATCCTTAAATAAAATTGTAAATAGTCTTATGTACATGCCAGTTTAACGTAACAAGCTTTTTTTTTAGCATTTTTTTCTCTATACACTCCTGCAGATCAGGATATCAATTATCATGTATAATTGAATTCCCTCAAATCTATTCCCATGTTTTTTTTTCTATGGACTGTCAGAAAAAAAGCGCAAGGAAAAAAATATATATGTACATGAAAAACCATTCATAGGTTTCTAAGTCATAAGCTATTCACTGGGTGTTGATGATTAAACACTAATTAAGGAAAAACTGTCATAATGCATTACCTACAAAACACAATAGGGCAAAAGTTGTTGTGAGCTCTATCAAAATCACTTTGGAATAAGGGGGGAAAAAACAAATTCATTTCTCAGGGTGTGTAAACCTCCACTATTGAGTTTTCATTTTATTCTGAATCATTATCCATATTGTAGTTATGATCACTTTTTTTTCATTATCAGCATTATAATTAATGATGCATTTACTGATCATTATTCTATTTTACAGTGATGGTTAATTAAAGAAGTCTGTACATTCCTCATATGGTGGCCAATACCTTGAAACTTCAAGGGTTGTGCAAAACAGGAACATTTTCTTACAGAACAAAGTATGAACTAGAAAGAACATGTTATTTCATGGATTTGGGAAGAGGGGCAGTGGGGAGGGAAGGGAAGGGAAGGGAAGGGAAGGGGGTGGAAGGGAAGGGAAGGGAAGGGAAGGGGGTGGAAGGGAAGGGGAGGGGACGGGAGGGGACGGGAGGGGAGGGAAGGGAAGGGAAGGGAAGGGAAGGGAAGGGAAGGGAAGGAGGAAGGGTCATACCAAATGCAGCTATTAACAGGATTTAACTCTATAAGCTATAGTTCTAACTTACAAGTATTGACTAAAAGTGAGATCACAGTATCTTTGAATGCCTGGCAGTTGAAGTTGACAATATTTTTACCTGAAAGATTTACACATAATCTACTATACCTGTTTTGGCCGTCTATCATTAGCCTGGGTTTATGGTTGAACTGTCAAAATATATCTACTAGATACCATTCATCATAAATATGAAGTTCAAAATTACTTTTACAACTTAAAAAAAAAAAAAAAAAAAATGAAAAGGATCTTGTCAGTTCACTTCAGGGTTTGCAAGTTAACTTAGTTTCCACATCATAAATAAATAAAAGGGATTTTTATGGCAAAAAGCTTGGATCCTGAGGCACTTAATGAGGTTAAAAATATACCAATGGGGAATATCATGATATCCGTCTCTTGAATAAGCAGGTGAGGCAGTTCCATCTTTTAATATACTATCTGGCTCTGTCTCTCTCTCTCTCTCTCTCTTTCTCTCTCTCCCATTAAGACAAGTGCCAAGGGATTGGCATGTGTGTGTGTTAAATGTAGAAGAAAGATTTGCATCCAATAAGAAAAAAAATAATAATGTGTAACCAAGATGGAAATCCCCTCAGGCAGCATCTACAGGATAGAAACAAACAAACAGGGCGCCATACTCCAAATCCCAAACTTCCCTCACCTGACGCAATGAAGAAGCAGGTGCCGAGTGACCCATTGGACGAGTCTTGCCGCACAAGACAGTGCGGTGAACTGCCAGGCTAACTTAACCCTGATAATAGTAGCATCAGAATCTGTTTTAGCCAAGCTAGAGATGGCTAAGGATGTAGTGCCATAAAACCAGCTGAACAATGTCTCCTTTTGCCTGATCATGATTTAACACACAATAACATAAACCAAATGCAACTATTAGGACACCGAGCCATTTGTTCGTACACTTTAGTTTTGTATGTCTATGAGGTATGCTAGAAGATACAAAAGTAACCAAGGAGAAAAACAGAAAATTAATGTAAAATAAAATAAAAATAAAAAATCAAGAAAAGGTTCTGCACTATAGCCCGTGACTAGGAGTACAAGTGAGGTATGGACAATGTGACCAGGGAAATCATCAATGCCCTTTGAGCAGCTGTTAGCTTCTTTTGAGTTGACATAGGGAATTGCACTCTCGCAGCAGTGCTCGATGCTTTGGGTAAGCTTTAATTAAAAGGGGGTGAAATAATAAAAATCAATGCTAAAGGCTGTTAACATGAAATTAATTTCAAAATGAAAAACAATTCAGTCACTGAGTAATCAAACCTTTTTTTTTTTCTTTTCTTTTATGGTGTGCATGTTTGTGTTCATGTGCGTGCATGTGTGAATGCATGCCTCTGTGTGTGTGTGTGTGTGTGCGCACGCGTGCATGTGCGTGTGCGTGTGCATGTGTACCATTGTATAGCCTGAGTGTGTGATCATGTATATGTGCATGTGGGCATGTAGGATTAAGTGATTAAAATATGCATCAACAGAAAAAGTAATCTTTCATTAATTCAAGAGGTTTCTCACTTCCTCCTCTATTCACATGAACAATAATTCTAGCACATCTGAATACAGACAGACAGGCAGACTCAGTATCAAACTACTATTAACAAAAATTGCACTTAAATCATCACTTTTCATTTCATAAACCTCTGACTTTCCCGGCATATCAATAAAGGGGACTTCTTTCACTCCAGAGGTAAGTATGTACGCCACTATGAATCATTAGCAACATGGAACGTCAGCATGATTTACTTTCTATAACATATCCCTTCATAGGTTGGCACATGAACTGGATTTCATTTTTCAACTGAATGTCAGTGGAACATAAGTTCTTTTTGGTCACGACTGTGAAGGTAAATGAAAACTTGTTAATTTGGCAGAACCTTACTTTAAATAAATGATACACTGGCTTTCTTCATTCAAAAATTATTAAGTCTAATAATGTACAATGAATGTGTAGAGGAAACCAAGGGAGCGAGATAAACTGAGTGAGAGAAGAAAAAAAAAATACTTTTGCGAGATTTTGAAACTAATGGAACTAAGGGAAAATATTGGTTATAAAAGGGGTACTTTGAATAAATAAATTACATTGTCAAAAAAGGAGCAGTTGTTACAGAAACATGAGAATGAAAAGAAAAAGGAAAAAAGGGGGAAGTGGGGGGTGGGGTGATACTTCACTCCCTCTGTAGAAAAAAACATGTATAATCATCATAATCTATACCATATATTCATAAGTGTAAAAGGTCTTAGTTGTAAAATCTCTTATCTTAGTAATTTTAACACATAGGATGTCTTCAATGTCAGTACTCTTATATAGCAAATCCCACATATGTATGGCAGAGAATTACAAATGCCACACTTCCCATTTTCTCTAGCAGTAAGTGAACAATCTTTGTTTTTGTGATGAGGAATTATCAATATCAGCTTTAATCATATATATAAAATATTTATATATAGTACACTGATAATAATTCTAAAAATAAAATTAACGTATATTTTCATACCATCACCAATTCAACTGCAGGGTTGTATGTTAGGTTTCAGTAAGGTCTTAAGGTCTTGTATATATGTATATATATATATTCCTTTGGAGGAATAGCTTTTCGTTTCCTTTCTAATTTTATCCATCTCAAAAGCTTTAGTTCAGAAGGAACAAAAGTAACCTAAAAATATATGGCATACTCTGACTTTCATTCTCTGTCACTCTCATTCTCATTTCAGTATCATTATCATTATCATTTTCATTAACATTCTCTTTCTCATTCTCTCTCTCTTTCTCTAAGCATGCAGAAACAATTAAGTTACACAACACTGACATCCTAGTATAATGACCCTGCTATATTAAAACTTTTTTTTTTTCTTTTTTTTTATACAAGACTAAGAAATAAAGCCGCAACCAGCCAGAGGGGGTGGGGAGGGGGAACACTAGGGGCTGGGAAGGAGAAAGGAGAAAAGGAGGTGTGGGGGGAGAAGAGGGTATGGAAATGATGATAATGATAATGATGATGTTGACACCAGGATGAGAAATGGCATTGGGAAAGGGGATAGGATGGCATGGGATGGGGTGGGATGGAGATTGGGGATAAGAGAGAATGGGCTGGGGAATCGGAGGGGGGGGGGAGGGGAGGGGAACCACCGAAACACCACAGAGAGGCGCGTCAACCCGGCACCATCCATCACCAGAGCGGATTAGGGGTTCTGGTCAGCCACAACAACCATGTATCACGTCTTTACCTCTTGCTTCACCTTCACTGGAGACATATCTTTCTTGGGATCAAAAGATTTTCCTCCTCCATTCTCCAATGTCTCTAGTTTAACCTTCACATCTTCTTCAGCTTCAGACTGCAAACATTTCAGAGGGTTTTAGTTTTCTCTCTCCGTTCACATCTACTCGACTCAATTCAACTCTTAAATGAAAAATAACTCTTGACGTTCACAGAAGCTGCTACATACGGAGACATTCAAACTCATAATCGATAAAGAAAGAAAAAGTGTGTGTGTGTGTGTGTGTGTGTGTGTGTGTGTGTGTGTGTGTGTGTGTGTGTGTGTGTGTGTGTGTGTGTGTGTGTGTGTATGTGTGTGTGAGTATATGTGGGTGGGTGTAGGTGGGTGGGTGGGTGGGTGTGGGTAGGTGGGTGTAGATGGGTAGGTGGGTGTAGGTGGGTAGGTGGGTGGGTGTAGGTGGGTAGGTGGGTGGGTGTAGGTGGGTGGGTGTAGGTGGGTAGATGGGTGTAGGTGGGTGGGTGTAGGTAAGTAGGTGGGTGGGTGTAGGTGAGTAGGTGGGTGGGTGTAGATGGGTAGGTGGGTGGGTGTAGATGGGTAGGTGGGTGGGTGTAAGTGGGTAGGTAGGTGGGTAAGTGGGTGGGTGTAGGTGGGTAAGTGGGTGGGTGTAGGTGGGTAAGTGGGTGGGTGTAGGTGGGTAAGTGGGTGGGTGTAGGTGGGTAGGTGGGTGGGTAGGTGGATGGGTGTAGGTGGGTGGGTGTAGGTGGGTAGGTGGTGTAAGTGGGTGTAAGTGGGTGTGAGTGGGTGTGGGTGGTTGGGTGTGGGTGTGGGTGTGGGTGGGTGTGGGTGGATGGGTGTGGGTGGATGTGGGTGTGGGTAGATGTGGGTGGATGGGTGTGGGTGGATGTGGGTGTGGGTGGATGGGTGTGGGCGTGGATGGGTGTGGGCATGGATGGATGTGGACGTGGATGGATGTGGACGTGGATGGGTGTGGGCGTGGATGGGTGTGGGCGTGGATGGGTGTGGGCGTGGATGGGTGTGAGTGTGGGTGGATGTGGATGAGGATGGGTGTGGGCATGGATGGGTGTGAGTGTGGGTGGATGGGTGTGAGTGTGGGTGGATGTGGATGAGGGTGGGTGTGGGTGGATGTGGATGAGGGTGGGTGTGGGTGGATGTGGATGAGGGTGGGTGTGGGTGGATGTGGATGAGGGTGGGTGTGGGTGGATGTGGATGAGGGTGGGTGAGGGTGGATGTGGGTGGGTGTGGGTGAGGGTGAATGTGGGTGGGTGTGGGCATGCATGTGTGTATCTGTGTGTGAGATATGTGCATATAAGTAGTTTTCTTATAATATACTATTATATCAAATATTCATAATTTGCTTAAATTTAAACAAAACGTATATTTGTGTGAGTGCGAGTGTGATTGGTGAGTGTGTGTATACATATTCGAGTGTTGTGTGAAATCACGTGAGTGTGTGAGTGTGAGTGTGTTCATGTGAGCGTGTACATTGTGCATGTTTGTAGTTATTCGAGTCGGTGTAAAGCTGAATGATGATCTTAAATGTAATTATATAAATATCAATCTATACCCCAAACAGTAGCTATAATCTAAATCTAAGCAACTATAGTCATGCCTGCACTTATATATACTTCAACAAACCTATGTCTAACCACATACCATTCAAAAAATGATAAATAATCAATAACAATCAAAGGAATCTTACACCATATACAACAAAGGGAAAATCACATACTAATTGTACTAAAACAATAGTGGTAGCAGAAGAAGCATAAGGGGCGGTAGCAGCAATATCAGCAATAGCAGTGATCAAAACTAGTAATGGCAATAGTAGTATAACAGCAGTAATAGTAGTAGTGGTAGCTGTGTGAGTGTGTGCATTGCTAATAGTAATAGTAATACTGGTAGTTGCCAACATTATGGTAGTGGAGCTTGTCATAGTAATAGCAATTGTACATTAATAGTAAAATTAATAATAATGGCAAAACCAATAGCAACAGTAGTGGCAGTAAAAATTGCAGTAGTAATGGTAATAGTAGTGGCAGTAGTAGTGATGATAGCAGTAGTAGTGGTGGTAGTAATAATAGTGGTGGTGATAGTAGTAGTAGTGGTGGTGGTGGTAGTAGTAGTGGTGGTGGTGGTAGTAGTAGTTGTAGTAGTAGTGATGGTAGTATTAGTAGTGGTGGTGGTAGTAGTAGTGATGGTAGTAGTGGTGGTGGTAGAAGTGCTGGCGGTAGTAGCAGTGGCGGTGATAGTAGTAGTGGTGGTGATAGGAGTAGTGGTAGTAGTATAGTAGTAGTATAGCAGTAGTAGTGGTAGTAGTATAGTAGTAGTATAGCAGTAGTAGTGGTGGTAGTAGTAGTGATGGTAGCAGTAGTGATAGTAGCAGTAGTAGTGGTGGTGGTAGTAGTAGCGATGGTAGCAGTAGTAGTGGTGGTGACAATAGTAGTAGCAGTAGTGATGGTGGGTAGTAGTAGTGGTGGTGGTGGTAGTATAGTAGTAGTAGTGGTGGTAGAAGTGCTGGCAGTAGTAGCAGTGGCAGTGATAGTAGTGGTGGTGATAAGAGTGGTGGTAGTAGTATAGTAGTAGTAGTAGTATAGCAGTAGTGGTGGTAGTAGTAGTGATGGTAGTAGTAGTGGTGGTGGTAGTAGTGGTGGTGGTGGTAGTAGTAGTGATGGTAGCAGTAGTAGTGGTAATGGTAGTAATCATAGTGGTGGTGACAATAGTAGTAGCAGTAGTGATGGTGGGTAGTAGTAGTGGTAGTGGTAGTATAGTAATAGTAGTGGTGATAGTAGTATGGTGGTGGTAGTAATAGTAGTGGTGGTGACAGTAGTAGTAGTAGTAGTAGTAATGGTAGTAGTAGCAGTTGTGGTAATAAAAGTAGTGGTGATAGTAGTAGTGTTGGTAACAGCGGTAGTGGTAGTAGTGGTAGTAGTAATATTGGTGGTGAGAGTAGTAGTGATGGTAGTATTAGATGTGGTGGCGATAGTAGTGGTGGTAATAGTAATAGTGGTGGTAGTAGTATGGTAGTAGTAGTGGAGGTAGTATTAGTGGTGGTAGTAGTAGCGGTAGCAGTGGTGATGGTAGTAATGGTAGTAGTAGTAGTATAGTAGTAAGGTGGTAGTAGTATAGTAGTAGTATTAGTGGTGGTGGTAGTAGTATGGTGGTGGTGGTTGTAGTAGTATATTAGTAGTAGTAGTGGTGGTAGTAATATATCAGTAGTAGTAGTGGTGGTGGCAGTAGTGATGGTAGTAGTAGTGGTGGTGGTGGCAGTAGTGATGGTAGTAGTAGTGGTGGTGGTGGTAGTAGTGATGGTAGTAGTTGTAGTGATAGTAGTAGTAGTAGTAGTGGTGGTGGTGATAGTAGAGTAGTAGTAGTGGTTGTGATGCTAGTACTACTACTACTACTACTACTTTCAGTAGCAGTAGCAGTATTAGCATTAGTACTTATATAAGTAACAGTATCAATACTGGCAGTAATAGCAGTAATGATAATAGTAGTACAAGTAATTGCACTCCTAGTAGTCATTTTATTTACAGCTGTAATACTTATCATACATACTAGTCATTGTAGAAATTACTGGAGTCAGAGCACTATTAATTGTTAGAGTAGTAGCTTTCATAGCAAAAGAAGCATTACTAGAGACAGTATTGTTGTTATTGCAATAATAGGTGTAGTGGTAGTACTAGTTATGATAATAGTGCTAATGCTATTATCAGTATTGGTATTGACAGTAGTAATAGTAGCATTAACAGTAGTAATAGCAGCAATAGCAGTAGCAACAAAAATAATATAATACTCAAGTTGACTTTAACCTAACTGCATGAACACTTTTTACTCGCACCACATTCAAGGGACCTCAAATTCCAATAAGGAATGGAAAAGAAAATATTTCCCTCTTCTCCAAAGCCTTAAAATCTGGCAATCTATTAATGTAATGACTAACACCCAAAAATTTCAGTGCAAATAAAATGTATCCACTACTAAGACTAAGTTGCTTGAGGAAATCAATGCAATGCAGAATGCAATATATACAGAAAGGAAGATTTACAATACCCACCAAGACCTGTGGAGTCTTTATATCACCCGTGTCACTCCCTGCTGTTGAGGTTCGACTGCTTGGAACCCGATTGTGCTGAAAGCAAAAGCCAGGTTAGGTGTACCTCTTCATTTCTGGCTCCAGAGCTGAAAGTTCTGAATTCACTGACTACAAAGCTTACTCTTCCAAATTTAGAGTTTAGGATATATAGCAAAATGATTCAAGAATTTCTAATTTTCCATTAAAGGGCAGAAAGGACTCAAGACCCATTTCATTTAGACAAAAACACTTGAGAAAAAAAAACTCAAGACCTCACACTTCCTCTTATTCTACTGAAGATGCAGTTGTTACTTACTTTGTACTCCTTATTATATCCTTCTTTAACACATTCTGGACACTCCCAGCTGTTGGGCAGATCCTCGTTGACAATGCCATCCACGTCGTCATACTTTGGAACAGAAAAAGATGTCAGTCAAGAGCAACTTCACTGTGGCATACTTTTTCCCCCCAATATGGTAAAAATGGTTCAAGAAAAAGCTTTTTAAATTAGAATGAACTTGTTTGCTTAGTTTTAACCTGCCCTCCTCTCATCTAACCCCAAAATCTACCATAATTCAAATATGGTCTCCATGAACACAATAACCTAGGCGGATGTCAATTAAACTCTGACTGGTATCTTCAAGCAAGCATACCAACCCTAAAATTTGTTCATCTATCCAAATTATTTCTGAATTATTATAAACTCCTCCCTTTGCCTTAGGCAAACCAAACAAAAGTTTTCATGACTTGTGACTAACTTTTGTGTAATACTTTTTCTCATTTACCAATAATCATCACAATTCAACACTTTATCTTCTGTTCTCATTTATCATAATTTACTCTTACAATTTACATGATCCTTTCACAATCTGCTATTCAAACATTTACTTTACAAAAAAAATACTAAAAAGCTACTCTTTATCTGCCAAAAAATCTACATTACAACCACATATCATAAGCAAAATTTAATTCTTTTCTGACTGCACTTTCAATAACTCTACAAATCAATTATCCTGCAAAATGTGTTCAAATATTCATACTGAAACCCTAAATGGTCGGAATGCCGGGGTTTTCAAATACATAAGCCTAACACCTCAGGATTCTCGGGCGCACAAATCGCAAGCCTGGGCTGTCCAAGTGCCGGCCTTGACCAAATATCTCGTCGCCAGTGTCTGACCCAAAAACAACGAAATGTGTCATCACGTCAGCAGGCGCGAATGGGTTAATATGACAAATATCATCTACCATTAGACAATATCAGAAACTACTCAAGCAAATTGCTTACTATACATTTCTCATACCGTTTTGCACGAAGTTTAGACTTTAATACTCTAATTATCTTTTTGACCATTTTAACATATATGTTATTTGATGTTACAATACACCTGAAAAAAAATATAATAATAATAATAAAATAATAAATAAATAAATAAATAAAATCAATAATCTACAAATGAGAGTCAAGTGGCTGAATGTCACATCACAAGGCCATCTTAACCCAATCCCAACTGGCCCGGCGATAAGTGGAAACCCCCTATGCAAGGCCTATGCAATATTGCATCGGGAACGTCACACTGGTGTGTCGTCCCGTCATCTCGCATTTAGCTGTGTCACACAGGCGTGATGCACCGTCATCATAGGGTTAAGAATGTTTACAAATGAACAAACACTAGTTACCCTGAAAAGCAACCCTAATTCAAATTTGGTCTTGACTTGCTTACTTATTCCCTAATTGTGCTCAACTTTTGATAAAGTATAATAATTTATCAATAACTTAAAAAGCTTGTTCTCTTGTTTTCCTAAGCATATTCTTTTACTTTCAAGCTTACTTACCTTTATCTGCATAATGATTATTTCAATGCCAGCTTTTATTCTAAAATTTAAAAAAAAGTACCAATAACTTTGCTCCCACACCTTTCATCACATTTTGTAATGCCCAAGTCATCATATGAATATCAATAAGGTTAAATGATAGAACTACAATCTACAGTCAGATTGTAAATGTCATACTACAATACATAACTTTAAATCTAATTGTCCAATAAGTACTATCATGCAGTCAAGACATTTAGTATAACTGAGTTTAGCCCCTTGCGAAAGGAGGGCCAAGCAAGCTAACTGGCCTTCACAGAACAGGTGATCTCTGAGCCATCGGCACCGACTAAAAATTACAGGGATGGGGAAATCGTTTTCTCCACCCTCCTGGCAGCATAAATTTCCATACAAATATTTTTCTTTAAATCCATCACAAAACAATGGTTTAGGCCGACTTTAGAAAGCTGTAGCTTTGAAACTTCACGATTGTGAGGAGCTTCCCATGTCACATTGTGTACACTTTTATGCTCAATGGGTGTAATGGGTTAACCCATTTGCATCAGGCTGAGTATTTGCCTGATACTGCTCCCTCCGTGAAGATAATAAGCACACACAGCCTCCAAGTGCTAGATTGCTCCTTGTGCGATACCCCGCTACATTTCTCAGAGTGATCTACACCTGCCCAATTTTGCTGCTGAATGCTGAGAGGCATTTTTCTTGTATGTATATATATATATACATATTTTTTTTTAAAACAAGAATAATGTGTCTATAGAAATGCCAGTGGAATGAATATATACATACATAACTATGTAAAATGTGTATTTAGATGGAGTGATCATGACACAATAGGACATCATCTCGCTGAGGCGAAATATTCCCATTACTTGATACCACATCATCCAGTGTGAATGGGTTAAGCAAAAGGAATAATATTTTAATTTGTTACAAATGCCATTCCATACACTTCTCTGGACAATACTTTTGAAGATCATTTATCCCACATAATATTCAACAACATTTTACTACCCTATAACAGAGGAAAAATGATAACACCTTTACATCTCATTGCTACACAGTAAAAGGGGTAATCCTTGATATTTACAATTTTTCTGGAGAGCAATCCAAAGTTTCCACCCAAAGGCTTTTTTCCTCTGCCACTACGGTTTTAAAAGCTACATCCTCTTACCATTGAAAGTCACTATAATTTATCCTAACTCAAAGTATAACTGTATGTCATGAGACTGAACATCCTTTTTTGAGATACATAGACACTAACACTAGTGGCTGTTTTTTTGTAGAGATATGCCATTCATACACTTTATGGATCTCACCACAACTATTACCACGGTGGGACTATCTCAATTTACCACTTTTTCGAGATAAGCTACAAGTTGACAGCAATAAAATCATTTCTGCAAGAGGTCTGACACTAATGAACATGAATACCACCAGCATCAAATAAAACTTACTGTAAGGGAGCAGTATACATACCTTACTCGACAAACACTTGAGATGTGAAATCTTGTAGCAGATGCAGCACTCGAATAGGCCACTTGGCACATTTTGAGGAGGTTTTTGTGGTGGAGTCGTTATCACTCGTCCCCATCCATCCAGTTGACATTCGTAGCAAACAGCCGTCACTGGGAGCATTGGCTGGTGGCATAAAAGGTGTTGTTACCAGATCCATGATCAAAGTAGAAATTTTTAACCTTATTCAAAACAAGAGGGGTCAATCAACAGTTGAAAGTAGCTTACCTGGGTGCATTTCTTCATTTTGCAGGTTTGCTTCATGGTACCTGGCCCACCATATTTGACCATGTCCATGCAAAAACCACACTGTCTACAGTCATCTCTTAGGCATGACTCACACAGTTTACCTGAAAGACAAGAACACAATAAGAACATCTTACACAGAATAAGCAGAGTATCCTTTGAACAAAAAACAAAAAAATCTAAAACAAATCACTTTCAAAATGTGCTTGCAACACAGCAAATTAAAATGGAAAATCTAAATATAAATTTATATTCCAAGATGTAAGCAAAGTATCCAGAGAGCAAATCCTAACACAGCTGTCTTAATAAATATCCAGGACACAACTGCCCATAACTTGAATTTATGGTATTATCCACACTCTACTTGGGACTATCATCACAACTGAGGGACTGAGTAATCTTAATACCATTTGAATCCCTCCTGCTGGCAACTTCAGTTAACAATTCCTATCAGTCAACTAATCATATTCAGAGGCAATATGTTTTCATTTGTCATTCTTGTTTCATAACCAAATATAAACATCCCACCACAATCAGGATTTCTTAAATCTCTTTTGTACTTCGTTTCACATCAAAAATTTTAAAAATTATGTGTGCTCATGGTGACTAATCATGTCTATAATACTAAAAATTTAAACCATCAGCCATGCAGCCAGGTTACCGAGTCCTATAATTTACAAAATGTGGCTCAGATGAATTTTTACATGTACTACACCTCTTAGCTGCTGAGCAGGTCTGTATTGGTGAATGGAAATCAATTAACTAACATCTGGCTCAGTGGCAATCTGGACTATGCTATAAGGATGTGTGTGTTTAAAGCCTTTTCATTCCTTCTTTATGCCATGTCAATCTGGCTGCCTTGTGTTAGCTACCATCTAGAGCCAGCAGGTCCTGGGAGAATACTGTTTTTTATCTTCAGATTTGGTCAGGTTAGGAGTACACAAGCATATACAAATCTTTCTCTTTTTGTTTCCTTCTTTTTTCACATGCATTGTGGCAACTCTAAGTTGCATTGGAAGTGCATAGACAACACTCATGTTAGAAAAAGATGAAGACCATCACAACTTACATCTCACTCTTCTGTGTCTAATTTTGGCAGCATTGGGAGGTAGTCTGACCACTTTATTCTCATCGGAATTCCTTCGTCTCCTTTTGGTCATAGCCCCTGCTGGGTCAGTCAGAGGTCGTTTCACGCCAAACTTTGTTGATTCCTAAATGAATGACAAAATAAGTATTTAAACAAACAAACAAACAAACGCACAAACAAACAAACACACACACATATATATATAAGTACATACAGAAAATATAAAAGCTATCACTTCTGAAAGGCATAAATGAACAATATCAAAATTTACACATCCTTCATACAATTATATTACATTCAATGATAGTAACATCACCTCTTCACTCTTTTCAGCATAAAACCCTGCCGTACACACTTACCCGAGGCCACCACTCCAATACTGGTCGACTTGTTGTAGACAGCTCTGGGGTATCATATCTGTGCTTCTCAACGACTGTGCGCACATCTCGAATTAAAGCTATGGGGTCTGTGATGAGCTCTGGCACACACTTCTTGCTGGTGGGTAGAGCATGGAGGTACATGACGATTGCCTTAAGGCCATGCAGCTCGTACTGTGTGAGGTGAATGTGCTCCTCTGGGACATCCTCTCCTCCGTCACTCTCTTCATCCTCCTGTTGCAATAGAAAAATATTGGTTTTATTAACAAGTTTATCTACCATATGCTGATGTCAACTTTCATTAATAATCATTGCCAAACTCTCAATAAAGTTATGTCTCAACAACATTCTGAAAACTAAAAATACCTCTTTTGTGCTCATTTTTAGAGCCCTATCTATATATATAAAAAAAGAAAAGAAAAACGACTTTTATTGCATTACTGATTTTTTTTTCTGATACTTACCCCTTTAACTTTATTATTATTATTGTTCTTTTTCTTGGAAGCCAAATATCTCTCGTATTTTTGCTGCTCATCGGGAGGGAGAGTGAGGTGTGTGCGGCCAAGCAATACATGGACATAGCGCTCCAGGACATACCAAAGCATCTCCGTGAAGAAAGGATATCTGAACTTCTGAGGTACCTGCAGGAGGAGATGTTGCCTTAATAAATTATATTTAGATTGCACAAATACATTCTCAGGCTTTTTTTTACTTATAACACAATATTCAGATTGAAAAGGGACTAGTTAAAAAAATGACTTACATGTGTAGCATCTTCAACCTGAGCAACACGCAGCTGTTTCTCTATGCCAAAGCTGTGTAAAAAGTTTCCTCCAAATACTAAGGAATCCTCTGGGGTATACACCGCATGAATCCAACCTACATATCAATGGAAGATAAGGGAAAAACATTAAAGCGGGATTAGCTAAACATACAAATGACTTATCTGTATGCCCAAAAACACATATGAACAC
>BOPN01003698.1:102500-107500 GCA_017312705.2 Penaeus japonicus | reverse complement strand
AGAGGGAGAGGGAGAGGGAGAGGGAGAGGGAGAGGGAGAGGGAGAGGGAGAGGGAGAGGGAGAGGGAGAGGGAGAGGGAGAGGGAGAGGGAGAGGGAGAGGGAGAGGGAGAGGGAGAGGGGGGGAGGGAGAGGGGGAGGGAGAGGGGGGGAGGGAGGGGGGGGGAGAGAGGGGGAGAGAGAGAGAGAGAGAGAGAGAGAGAGAGAGAGAGAGAGAGAGAGAGAGAGAGAGAGAGAGAGAGAGAGAGAGAGAGAGAGAAAGAGAAAGAGAAAGAGAAAGAGAAAGAGAAAGAGAAAGAGAAAGAGAAAGAGAAAGAGAAAGAGAAGGAGAGAGAGAGAGAGAAATACTCAACGACAAATTCAAAGCCCTTACACGCCCTTTAATAAGAAAAAAATGACTTCGATTAGCATTCTGTAAATTGCACCTGTAACCACGACGCTCAGAACGCTGCTTCACTTTCTCGCCCATGGCCATCGCCCCATGCAACAAGCGATTCTCATCTCGCGACTCGAGGAGGTAGAAAGCCAGGATATACCGACGTATTTACCTTGAAGGCGGGAGGGGGAAGGGCGAGGGGAGGAGGAGGGGGGATCCCACTCTAATTTACCTACCCATCCCATCTCCGTCTTCCCACTGGCCAGCGCGGTCACACCCCAATCCCATAAAAACCCGACAGCCTCTTCCCCCTCCATACCTCACTCAAGCCTGCTGGGCCTCACGTAAAAAGGTGTATGTATCTTCTTCGAAGTCATTTACCTTCGCCGTTTCGATTCGAAATCAGGATTTCACAATAAGACTCCCGGGGCAGAGCAATAACGTATGCAACATTAGAAAAAGGTATTACTGTAATATGGATAAAGATAAGATTAAGTCCGGTCATATGTCTGTGGCACTTGCAAGGACTGGAATACCCTACCATCCTCTATAGGTATGGCCGTTTCTAGAATAATTGTGTACGACACACCGCACTGCTCTGGAATGATGAATAACTAAAAATGTGATTCTTTTTCATGGAATCTTTATTTTCCGATGTTCATACGTATATATAAACATTTCTTCGTTCTTTTGCGTATATAAGGCATTTCTTTATTTCTTGTATGACAGACAAATCATGGAAATAACACGGAGTTTAAGCAGTAACTCTTTCCGGTATGGTCTAAGTACATTGTAAATATGCATTGCTAACTACGATGTAATTGAGGAATACAGGGGAGAAAGACTAACAACTCGCTTGCCGTCGTGATGGTGAGGGAGACGGAGATTGGGAGCAAAGAGAGAGATTTTTCTAGTACTTCATGTCATCACTGAACATGATAGAAAATATGAAGAATATCTTTACTTTTGTTGATTTTATCAAATAATTTCTCTCTCTCTCTCTCTCTCTCTCTCTCTCTCTCTCTCTCTCTCTCTCTCTCTCTCTCTCTCTCTCTCTCTCTCTCTCTCTCTCTCTCTCTCTCTCTCTCTCTCTCTCTCTCTCTCTCTCTCTCTCTCTCTCTCTCTCTCTCTCTCTCTCTCTCTCTCTCTCTCTCTCTCTCTCCTCGTAATACGTCCCGGGGACTGGTTTTCCATTCCGTCCGAGATCGCATGGCACGTAGCGGCGGCGCAATGCGTTCCAAGAAACGAGAGCGCACATCATAATGGCCGACCCGACATGTTGTTTCCGATCTTCCCCTTATTATTATCCTCCTCCTTTTCCTTTTTTTTCATCTTTTAAATCTATAGCTTTAGTGTTCTTCAATTCTTTCTTTTTTCCCAATATACTTTTTTCTGAGGCTTCTCCTCCAGGGCTCCGTTCTCCATTTTCTCCTATTCTTTCTATCTTCCATTTATATATCTTTATACACCCCTTTCGCCTCTTCTCCCCAGGACTACCCCCTACCCCCTACCCTTCCCTGAAAAACCGACAGTACTGGGCCGAGCGAATCCAGAGGGACAAGTAGCAGAGTCCAGAGCAGGATGGAAAACTGCACATCACTTTACTCGTTGCCACACAGATGGCACCGGTATAGACGCGCGTCGGTCTGCGTGGCACTGCCATCCGAAGGCAAAATTCGAATCACGTGAGGCTATGGCTACATCTCCACTATGACATTCCCTGTCGTTCGTTAGGCCTTCGTTTCGTCTTATATTACATATATCTTCAAAATGATTTTGACTTCGTTATATAAAACGGGTGTAAAAAAAAGAAAGAAAAAAAAATCATGGTAGGTCTGCACGCGCACTCTATGTTTCACGTAATCTTTCTTCGAACGCTCATCCGTGTTCAGTAATCCTTCATAATACGCTTTCAATAATTCCTATTCTTGAGCATCACTTCGCCGTGAGAGCCGTGTGACTTAATGATGGTCCAGCAGTCGGCGATTGCTTGCCTGCTTCGCCACGGACAGCGGCCACTACGGACCTGCCCTTCGTGGTACTTCCCTACCCCCCCCCCCCAGTCTGCCGGGAGTTATCATACTCTTATCCAATTTGCCATGTTCGGTATCCGCCTTTCGCTGTGGTTCTATACTGTCCTGTTTTGTGCAGTGAGGCCCGGCACTGCCTGGTTGTAAACTGCAATGCCTTGCCATGCCCTGCCCTGTCGCGTCCTGCCCTGTCCTGCCCTGCTCTGTGCCCAACCTAATGCACTTAGCCACTGCCGTTCGAACGCATTTCCGCGCTGTGATAAATTTCGATTATCAGCACATGTTAGCGTGTTTGCTCTATCATTATAGCCACTATCGCTCACTCTTACTATTCTTATCATTCGTACAAGATGTAAAGCACGTGTGCAGAATATACTTATACAACCTCTGTATTCCAAATCTTACATTAGCATTTAATAAAACGTACTCACGCCCGCCCTCTTTGCCAGCTTGCCTGCCTCCCTGTTTACCTTCCTCACTCCCTCCCTCTCCCTGCCTCCTTGCCTGTCCTTCCATCTTCCCTCCTCCTTCCTTGCCTGTCTGCCACCCTACTTGCCTTGCCTCCATATCTCTCTCCCTTCCTCCCCCCCTCTTTGGCCGCCTTCCACCTTCCACCATCCCTCCTCCCTCCTTGCCTGCCCTTCACCCTCCCAATCACCCCCCCACACTCCCACCTTCCGTCACCAACAAATCAAAACCACCCACACGACCTGCTAACGGACCACGACCTCTCACATCGATTCTCCCTACGACTTCCATCTGCCTTTTCCCACCAGCCTCCTCCTCCTCCTCCTCCTCCTCCTCCTCCTCCTCCTCCTCCTCCTCCTCCTCCTCCTCCGCCGACGCCTCCGGTCTCGGAAATACTCGGCCAAACAATGCCCAACCGATGGCCCTTCGCCTCTTCCTATTTCTGGCCTTCGGCCTTTTTTCAATCAATTTGCTTTCCTTTCAATCAATTTCCTCTGCGCGCCCCTATGCATCTCCCGAGGGCGGCGACGGTGGTGGCGATGATGGATGTGACTGATGATTGATGGATGGTGATGATGGTGGTGAGAGGGAGAAGGGAGGAGGAGAGGATGGAAAGAGGGAAGGAGAGAAAAAGTGAAATGGAGAGGGGGAGGGAGAGAGAGGGAGGGAGAAGGGGGGTGAGAGAGAGGGAGGGAGAAGGAGGGTGAGAGAGAGAGAGAGAGAGAGAGAGAGAGAGAGAGAGAGAGAGAGAGAGAGTACCTATTGTAACTCCTACCTTTGAAAAAAAAAAAAAAAAAAAATACAGAACCCATTCAGTTTCATTTAGTTGGTCCATTATGGAAACCCATCATCATCATAACATCAATGCTATGTATTGCCTTTATCAATTATTATTATTATTATTCTCATTCCAAAGTAAGGGTAAGGGGGGTAAGTAGGGTGAGATGGGGGGGGGGGGGGGTAAATTAAACCCTGATTCCTCCTCTTTTCACCCTCGTCTTCATCTTTTTCACATTCTCATTTTCATTCTCAAAAAAATCGTCCTTCTCTGGAGTGTTATTTTTCTCATCGTCATAAACTTCATTTTTCTTTCCTTTTTCTATGGTTCGTCTGCTAAATTTTCTATTTATTGCAAGAATGCATGGCAAATTTCCTTAAATAAAACGACAAACACAACCTATCTGTATGTGTCACACTTAATAATAATAATAATAATAATAATAATAATAATAATAATAATAATAATACGAATAACAATAACAATAACAATAAAATAATAATAATAATAACAATAAAATAATAATAACAATAACAATAATAACAATATCAATAACAATAACAATAATAACAATATCAATAACAACAATATCAATAACGATGACGACGATGATGATAACATTATTATTATTATCAACCATCATTATTATCATCAATTAATATTATCATAATCATTAATACCATTCCACAACCCTCAACTCACTCATGAAATCAAAGGCAGATCATCATCAACCCAGGCTATTTCGTCCGCGCATTTGCATGAAATTCGACAAAGAAAACGGTCAACAGGTGGAACTGCGTTATATGAACATGTAATAAAGTGCATTATCGTTATTGTCATTTTTCATATTCATTTCGATCTTTCCACACATAGTATATATGGGAAGAGTATTCAACAACTATTCTTTAAATAGACATGTAAATCATTATCTAAGAAAATAAAACAGATGGAGAACAGAAGAATTTAATATGTAAAAAAAAATCAAGGATACTATTTATAATATTCGAAAAAATAACAATGATGATAATTATTTATACTATTATCATCATTATCATTGTCACAGGCTAATAATGCTGATAAAACAACAATGATAATAATAACAACAAATATAAAGATGATAATAATAACAAAACTTACATAACAACAATCACAACAACAACAACAATAAGACGAACCGTGCAAACTACATTCTCGCCTGTGATGACAGTCGATACTTAGAAAAAACTGAGCGATTAAAAAAAAACATACGAATCAATTCCTAAACCGTATCATCAAAACATAGACGAAACTTCCCCCGTGATTCACCTCTATAAATTCTAGCGCTAACGACCACCGCTGGCCAAGCACATA
>BOPN01003698.1:90000-92500 GCA_017312705.2 Penaeus japonicus | reverse complement strand
AAAAATAAGTAGCTGGTAACTCTTCCATATAATAATTTTGTTTCTCTGCCCCCCCCACCCCCAAATACTTTACTTTTTAAACATTATTTCTTAAATACCTATCACATTAAAAATCCACTCATATTACATTTTTTAAATATGTATTCGGGTTGGATTTTCTTTACAAGAAATTATAAAAGCTAAATTTTAACTCATGTAACAGTAATGATGATGATGAGAGTAACAAGATTTCATTATCATTATATATATATTTTATCATAGTTCGTATAGGATCATTATTGTTAGAATAATTGTGTTGTTTTTTACTGTCATTACTGTTATTATTATTTTGTGTTTTTATTTTTGCGTTGTTGTTATAATTGTATTGTAATTATCATCATTATTTATTATAATGACAATAGTTATTAATATTGATATTATATGTATTATTTTTATTGTGTCATTAATGTTTTTATTATTAATACTGCCATCGTTATGATAATTATGATGACAGTAATTATCATAGTCGTTGTTATACCATTAAAATAATCGCTTTTTATCATAATTAAAATCATCACTACCATCATCATCACTTTGATCTTTGGTCACCACCTTTGCCATCGTTATCACTCTGTCATATTTATTATCATCACCACCACCATCATCACAACTATCACCCTAACCACCATCACCACAACCAAACACCATTATTACCATTATCATCATCCCCATCATGGCCATCATTATCATCACCACCATCCTTACAACCTATATCATTATTACCAACACAACCAACATCATCATTACCATCGTCACCATCACCATCACTATTATCATCATTATCATCACCACCATCATCACATCATCATCACCATCATCACATCGTCATCACCATCATCATCATCATCACATCATCGTCATCACCACCATCATCACATCATCATCATCACCACCATCATCTTTGGGAACTAAATGGTTACTATTTTCATAATATTGCATATTGCTATCATCACACTTTTCCCTTTATAGTCGATTTAACGATAAAACTCACCTATTAGTGATGATTCTGATAATGTTACTTCTAATAGTTATGATTTAGTGGTGATTATACTGACAGGAGAATAGTAGTGATATTGATAAGAAAATTGTATATGTGATAATCATTATTATCATAGTTATTATTATTACAGTTATTGTTGTTATTATCATTACTATAAATGTTATTATTGTTATCATTATAATATCTTTTATGATTATTATCGCTATTATTATTATTATTATCATTATTGTAATCATTATTGTTGTTGTCGTTATTATTATTTATTCCCTGTGTCATTATTGTTGCTTTTATCATCATTATCATTATCCCTGTCATCATTATTATCATCATTATTATTCTGATGATTATGCTAATGATAATGATGAAGTCAATTATAATGATACGAAAAACGATACTACTACTACTACTACCACTGCTTCTAATAATCATTATCATTATTATCCTTATCATAATTATTGTTGTAGATAAAAAGCTGATGATTATGATGATGAAGATAAGGATAATAATGATTACGCCAACAATGATAATATTGACTGTGGTTTTATTATCTGACATATTATGATAATACTTAGAATGATAATGATAAAAGCACCAAGTGATGATGATGACAATGATAACTGTATAAGCCATATGTCTACAAATCAATGTTGATAATCTTGAGATTTGCAACTGAAAAGGCTGACGATAACAAAAGTAATGATATTTTCTAAAATGATAGTAAGTGTAATGCTAATGATAATAATGTCATTGTAATAACAACTATTGTGGTAATAATAGTAGTAGCAAGACTTCTAGAAATCATAGTAACAACTATGGTAGCATTGATACTTAACAAAAGACAGCTCCCAAAGGTATTAAAACCTATTCATTTTAAGAGAAACGATATGAACAAAAGTTAATATTTGTTATTATATAACTACATGAATTACGGACTAAGAAAGCTAAAGATATACTATCAGAATTTCTACTGAAAAAGAATGCATTGGTGAATCATGCTATCCACATGGTAGTGTTACGTTTAATACCAGTGAAATATACCATTTAAGAATTACAGTTTACACACTAAGCAAATAGTTCCATACTTGAAAATAGTCTCACACCCTCTATTTGATTTCTAAAATAGGAAAAAGATATGAAATAGTATATTGGTATCCGTAGTCTCCCAACGGATATAATAGAAAACGGAGTCTTTTTTATGAATGAAACGGGAAAACGGGAAAACAGATATTAGCAGGAGGGACTTTTAAAAACTAGGAATAAAACAGGTAATGTGATTTGAATGAAATGTAATTCCAGTGCAATGTTTGATTCATATTATCGTTATTTAATGTGATATATATTATATCTAGGGCTGTTTAGAAGTGACTACTGGAATATGCAGTTAATTGGATATGATATTTCCGACCATATATATGTCTTTGTTTGAAACTTCTTGCTATGATTTGATATAGTTATACATAT
>BOPN01003698.1:75000-82500 GCA_017312705.2 Penaeus japonicus | reverse complement strand
TGTTTCTCTCTCTCTCTCTGTATGTGTATGTGTGTGTGTGTGTGTGAATGTTTGTTTAATCTATTCATCCGCGTAAAAAAACATGCACTGGCACACACACACACACACACACACATATGGACGCACTTATGATATTTCCGTGGTTGAATTCCCCGTTGCCTATGTTCACTGAAAGGTAACATCAATAATGGGGAAATAAACATGACCGTTGTGGAAAGGAGCCCCGGCTAGTAGGCATGACACATATCCTGCTTCTGAATAGAAAAATAAATCACACTGAAAAAAAAAATCCTATTATCATTCATCTAATTATAAAATAGATAAAACAAATTTCCAAAATGACTACAATGAAATACATCTATACACACATGGGGCTAAATACATCAGTAAAATAAAAGATAAATAAGACACATACATTCACATACAAGTATAAACATTGAATGAATTCGAGGGTATAAAAAGATAAGTTATCATTTCGCAACACATGCCAATTAATCTGTTATTAAAACAAGTCGACGCTCTGTACGTATGAACCCGACCGGTTCATGAATCAACCACTAAGATGCTTATCATTTTTACCTCAGCGTTATATTTATCATTAAATACTAATGTTTCACTGAGTAATATCTAATATAGAAAGTCAATAGTCTGGGTTTCTAATGCAGTATATAAATAGCTTTCACCGATGTATCATAGAGGTACTTATCAATGAAGGAATCGTGTCCTGAAGGAAAAAAAATAAAAATAAAAAAAACGAGATAATGCAATAAAGAAAGAAATACAAAAGAGTATGAATAATTATGAAACGAGAAAAAAGAATAATACCAATTCGTAAAGGACTGAAACAAGCGAAAGAAAAGAAAAGAAAAAAAATATATAAACACCACTCATTTACTAACCGCCCTCGTTTCTTCCTTCGACAAAATCCAAGATGGATGAATAGTTGGATATCATCTTCAGTCTGTGTGTGTTTATTGATAGCTCTCCTTGAGGAACAGGTAGGACATTCACTGACCGAACGCCGCCTCAGACTTGCCCGTTGAGTGCCAGGACAAACGGTGTCACATCGAGAAAGGAAGGAAAGGGTGCCACATGTCGCTCGAAGTCTCATTCGGAATGGCGAGGCGACGGACCGGGGAGTCGACTATGATCTTGTCCGAGGCTACGTTGCAGATTTTGTTGGTTGTTTATTTATTTATTTAGTTATTCTTCTGGTTTCTGATTGTGCAGACATGGGATATTTGTTCGTGTAAATCGTGATACTATAGCAGAGAGGAGAGGCAGTGCGGAATGTCAAACGGAAACACGGAAAACCGCTTGTCTCCGTCACAACTTTCCGTGGAATTGGAATGGGAGACGAACTGGTGACCATTTTTCTTTTTTTTTCTTTTGTTTTGTTTGTTTGTGTGTGTGTGTGTGTGTGTGTGCTTAGAGCCTTTTATGATTTTTGTATCGAAAGTGTCCCTTTAGTCAAAATAAAAGAAAGTGCCCTCTTACTCAGGGGTGTGGCATGTATCAAGTAATACCTTGCATTTCTGAAAGTTTGTACCCGTCGTTTTTTCAGTATATATATATATATATATATATATATATATATATATATATATATATATATATGTAAGTTTGTGTCGTGTGTTTTTTTTTCTTTTAATTGATACTAGTTTGTGTTTTTGCTTGATTGTATGTTTGTTTATTTATCTGTTTACTTGCCTGATAGCTATCTTCTCGAAATAAAAACCACCGAAAATTCACACAGACCTCGAGCTGGAAGAGACGAGCCGACAAAAGATTTCGAAGAGAACTCCCTGTTTTTTAAACGTCAGAGGAAAGATTTCCTGTCACTAAGGCTACTGTTGTCATATGGTGACTAATGTTTCACAATTGTTTGAACTTCACTTTTACGTGAAGTAGGAAGTTAGATGAGAGATAAAGTGTTGTAGATATTCTTCTTTTCTCTTAGGATACTTCACAACAGATCTTAATTAATTTCCACACAAAATGTATAACATGTCCCCGTTCCTTGTACATTTATTCTTATATCATTTACGATATTTCCAACTCCTTTATCAAGAGTGTTCAGAGCCAGGAGAGCACTCTGCGAGTCGCAGAAAATTACTCCTGAGCCATGAGTTAACAAAAAGTCTGTGGCTATGAGTATTCCTGCCAACTCAGTTTGCGTAGTGCTCGCCCAGTCATGAACCCTCCTACAATCTTGGTGCTGCAAAATATTGTTTTTATATACAACATAAGCACATCCTGCTCTACTTCCAGACTGTAGGGATCCATCAGTGTAGCATTCATAGTCAATATTCAGAGTTTCAAGATGCTCATTAATGGTTGCAAGGGCGTGTTGCTTAAGTACAGCTGGAGAAACTGTGTCTTTTTTAGGGACATCAGCATAAAATACGTTCAATGTCGACATTTTCCACGGTGGAATAGAACGTCCATATGGGAATCTACTCAAGGACATATTTAATTGATGTATTATGAGTAAGTAATGTTAAATGAGAAGTAGGATTTTACTTGTTTTGGAACTGTTATCGCCAATTATTGTGTCCGGTTCTTCCGAAAATATAAGATAATCTATTTGAAATATTACGTGATATTCATTTTTAGAATACATATAAAAGAACGCATAATGAATTGTACTGCATAAGAGACTTAATACGTAATGTGATTCAACTGATGTAGGATTTACAGAAGCGAAACGTTTCAAGCCCTTACCACCATTCGAACGAGCGAAACTTCACGAGTTACTTAGTGGTTGAACCTATTTTGCTGAACTTCATACGCATTCGTTGTTAACCCGGCATTTGAAATATATAGAAATCTTCTATATGTAATCTATTTAGCTCCTGTAAAGTTCGACTGCTAAAACAATGCATAATGGTGTAGAACAAACAAAAAGAATATATACCTAACTGGTCATACCCTCATTCCCGGGAAAGGGGCGGAGCCAAGCGTTCGGGAACGCTGTCCTGCATTCAGCGTAACAACAAGGAAAAAACGACTTCTTTTACCTGTCTACAGACATATTTGGGACGGTGAAAAAGACACTTGTTTTTTGTCGCCCTGAAATTTTAGACCTTGAACTATATTGCTGAGTTATTCTTACAAGTGTCAGTCATGAGTTGATATCCAGCCTTTTTATGTTTATTGCTATTGCTAATATTATTAGTTTTATCATTATTATTGTCGTTTTTAGCAGTAGTATAGTATCTAATATTGTTATTATCATCATCACTAACATTATTCATTATTATGCACTATTGATATTGTTGTTATCATGAATATTATTATTGTCATTACTATTATCGTCATTTTTCTCTGTCATTATTATCATTTTCTTATCATTACTGTTATCAGTATCTCCATTATCATTTTCATAATCATTATCATTACTATTATTATTGTCATCATTATCGTCATCATCACCACCACCATCATCTTCATCATCGTCATCATCATCATCATCACCACCACCACCACCACCACCACCACCATCATCATCATCATCATCATTATCATCACCATCATCATGAGCATCATCATCGATTATTAGTCATTATCATTGCAATACATTATCATCATCATCATTATCATTATTACTCTTTTACTCATAATTATCCTTATCATTACTACACATAGAAGAATCATCATCGGCAGCAACATCATTATATCTATACCCAGGCCCCCACCCCCCGCCACGACGTCCCTCAGCCACAAACTCACACTCTGGTCTTTCTTATTCATGGTTACGTTAAGGCCCTATTGGTGTGCATTTTGCTTTGTTTAGGTTCTATGCTGGTTTAGATGATAGATGCTGTATCTCATCTGTCTTTACCTTATTCTTGTGTGTGTGTGTGTTTGTGTGTGTGTGTGCGTGTGTGTGTGTTGGAAATGTATTCATAGAGGGATTAGGAAGTCTTTTCATCAGAAATGGGTTCAGGGAGAATGCATCAAGCTCTATCACACACACATTTGTATGTATGTATGTATATATATATATATATATATATATATATATATATATGTGTGTGTGTGTGTGTGTGTGTGTGTGTGTGTGTGTGTGTGTGTGTGTATGTGTGTGTATCTCTCTCTCTCTCTCTCTCTCTCTCTCTCTCTCTCTGTATATATATATATATATATATATATATATATATATATATATATATATATACATATATATGTATATATATGTATATATATACATACATATATGTGTGTGTGTGTATATCTAAATCTGTCTATCTATCTATCTATATATATACATATATATTCATACATACATATATATATACATATACATATATATACATGATATAGATAGGGTAATCAGCACATTAGTGTGTCTATCAATAATGCTCAATAATTACACTAAATGTTCAACTTGATAGCGTGCAGACATGAACATAAGGCAGTGCGTTTTATAAATTAATTGTTTTTGTTTAGTATATTACTGTTTTCACCTTTTCGAGGCCTTCTCTCTTCAAGACCAAACACAAACAATGGCAAAATGACAAGGTGCATATGTTGAGAATATAAAAGAATTAATAATTCTATCAATAGTGTCCCCGACTCTGATAGAGTCAGGGTTTGGGAACAGGTATTTTAATTTATGTTTTCGTGTATAGTAACCACATTCAAAATCGTATAGAACTTGCAAATTATTATTATTTTTTTTTTTTTTTTCATAAAGAGCGAAGTGAAGCATTACCTGTCTCAATATACCTCGTAGTTCAAAATTTGTGATGATAACACTAGCGTAAACACTAGCGAAGGATTACCTGAAGAAGTGTAGTTCGATGGTACAAATAGACCTTACTTTCCTTTACGCCTAAAGGGGCCCATACACGTTCAAAAAAAGCGTCATCAAAATTTTGACGTGTAACTTTGATATAAAATTTTGATGCATAATTGCCCACACACGTTTAGGCGTTTTTCCCACCAAAATTCAGTGTAGTCAAAATACATCAGTGGCCATAGCACTAGTGTTCGCATTGGACATTGGACTCCTCCAAGAATTACGTGTTAACGAACCAGAGGACTTCCGTAACTTCCTTCGAATGGAAGCGCCATCGTTCGATGAGTTACTCGTCGAGCCATTGATAAGGAAAGAAGAGACCGTCATGCGCCCACCCATACCACCAAGTGAACGCTTGTCCATCACAAATTTGACGACTCGTCAAAAAAAATATCAAACGGATTTGATCAATCAAAATTTTGCTTCAAATCTTTTTTTGACATCAAAACGTCCTACACACACACTCAAATTTTGCATCAAAATTTTGACGCTTTTTTTGAACGTGTATGGACCCCTTTGATAACGAAGGAAGCATCACCAGGGAATCGCCCCCCCCCCCTTTCCCTTGTATTGTACATTTCAGTGACAAAAACGTGGCTCGAGTAGAACTAAGAGGTTCCATGGTGTAAGCATCCTGTCGTTAAACCTCAGTCAGGATGTGTGACTGGCATCTCTTTATGGACGAAGAAACTACCATAACCCCATATTAACACTTTTGGTCAAACCTGTACAACCATACAGTCGCAAAGCAACCCTAGCGATTCTCAACCTAACTACAAGTCGCTCTATGGCACCAGCTTTCCTAAAACGGAGGAAAAAATAGTTTGAAATAGCAGCGACAGGAAGTGATAAGACACCACCTTAGAGCCAAGGGCCTTCGAGGTAGCAATAACAATTCTCAGTCTTGTGCAAGAAGGAGAAGAGACTGGACACAGTGGACAGTGCTCACCAAAGTGTTCTCGGCTACTTGTCTCATTTTCTTTTCTCTTTTTTGCTCTGTTCTTGTGGAACAACTTCGACTTTGCTCAAGGTGAGTGAAGGTCGTGTTATGATTTTGGGTGAGATGAGAAAGAGAAAAAAAGAGAGAGTGGAGGAGGGGGGATATAAATGCGACGTAATTAGAGAGTGATAAGGAAAAGGAGTGAGCGATTAATGAGAAAAGCAAGAACTGGTGAAATAGCAAGTTAAAAAAAACGAGCTAATGTTAAATCTCAAGTACTTATTAAATTAATTTTCGGACAACCAAATATCGCTTTGCAATTTATATTCTCCCTATCAATTTGTGTGCCTTAAAAATATATATACATTCATATAAGAATAATAATTGTAAAAATAAGAGGATATGACAAAATAGGAGACGGACGAGGACCTTGTTTGTGTTTCTGTGGATCATTTATATCCAAGAGTGAAAAGAAGAATTAATGTCAAAGGGAGTAGAGGCAAATAAAAGAAAACCAAAGAATAAAGAAAAGAAAAAACACACACAAGGAAAAGGATGAGTGAAATGAATGAAAAAATACCAAGAGACACGAGAGGCTTCAGGAGAGGGGCGGGGCGTAGAATGAAAAAGGATAAACGGGGACCAAAAGAAGGATCATAGAAACAAGGAGATAAGAAAGGTAGTGTTAAATATCAAGCAACTCTGCTTCTAACCGAAAGGGAAAAACAATCACACTGATATTAGGAAATCAATACAACAAGAGTTACAAACTTCACCGTCATAAAATAAACTTCGTCATCAAAGCTTTCAAAAGCGATACTGCCGAAAGAGATATGAATTAGGATGGTTAGGTGAGCGTAATTCAGTGTGTTTCGCATGTTCCCATTTCTTTCCTATTTTTTGCGTGACGCAATGGGTGTGTATTTATGACTAACATCCTAACATTTCCTATAGACTAAACGTATCCGCTCATAGAATATACTCAGGATATACTCCTGAAGGAAGCTTGGTTATTTACAGACGATCCTCGCGAACAAAGGATGACAAAAGCTGATAATTTTATGCTTTTTTTTTTATTTTTATTTTTTTTTAACCATGAACTAGCGAAAAATAAAGATATTGTTAACTAGTTTTGTATGAGGTAAGTTTTGCAAACCGTGTATAACTGTCCTTATAATGTTAACTACCCAATGCTCAATAAAGACAGTATATCTCAAATATAACGTCCGGAAATATGTTATTGTTTTTTGTTAGCGAACGTGACAATCCGAAAAACAGCTGTGCAGAGGAGATAGATAAATAGAGAGAGAGAGAGAGAGAGAGAGAGAGAGAGAGAGAGAGAGAGAGAGAGAGAGAGAGAGAGAGAGAGAGAGAGAGAGAGAATAAAATAGAAAGAGAGAGAGAAGAGAGAGAGAGAGAGAGAGAGAGAGAATAAAAGAGAAAGAGAGAGAGAGAGAGAGAGAATGAAAGAATAAAATAGAAAGAGAGAGAGAGATAGAGAGAGAGAGAAGAATAAAAGAGAAAGAGAGAGAGAGAGACAGAGAGAGAGAGAGAGAGAAGAGATAGCGGGGAGGGGGGGGGGGATAAGGAGGGAAAAAAGAAGCAGAGGAGGAGGAGGAGGAGGAGGAGAAGGAGAAGGCGGAATTGAAAGAGGAAAGGAAGGAGGAGGAGGAGAAGAAGAAGGAATATGGGCAACCGGAAAAGAAAGAAAGAAAAGGAAGGAGAAGAAGGGGGAGAGACAGACGAGAAGGAAAGG
>BOPN01003698.1:52500-60000 GCA_017312705.2 Penaeus japonicus | reverse complement strand
TAGAGGAGGGAGTTTTATACTAGATGGAGGTAGAGGTAGAGGGAGGGAGTTTAGTGGTAGATGGAGATAAAGGGAGGGGGTAGAGACAGAGGGAGTAAATTTTATGTTAGATACAGGAATTTCACGAGGAATTTTTGTTTAGAGGAGAGACAGAGGGGAAGGAAGGAATTTCATATCATAGAGAGAAATGTAAACAAAGTGTAAAAACACAAAAGAGAAGACGGAGAGAGAGAGAGAGAGAGAGAGAGAGAGAGAGAGGAGTGAGGAAGTGAGGGAGTAACGATGTAACAATAAAAATAATAATCCTCGATCATAATTTAAGGCCGAGAGCACACATCCTGTACGTGCGCTCTCCTCATTGTGGAACAATTAATACGACCCCCTTATAATGACACATCCGACTGAGTACTCGCTGTTCCCCCCCCCCCTCTCCTCCTCCTTGTAGGACCCCCCCCCTCCCTCCCCCCACACACATACACTTTCCCATCCCTTCTTCTAGCAGGACTCCCCTTCCCCCTCCCTCCCGGCCCTCCTCCTAGCAGGATTCCCCCCCCCTGCCTCTCCTAGGTGTGCTCATACAGAGACCCCTTACCCATGTCTCCCTCCTCCCCCACCCTCAACAGGGCTCTCCGCCCCCTTCTCTCTCTCCTTCCCTTCGTGAGCCTGATCTCCTCCTTCCTCTCTCCCCCTCCCCTCCCTGCGGTTTCGTTCAAAACTACTGTGTGGCGGCGAGTAAGAGAGGGGGAGAGGGGGGGAGGGGGTAGAGGGGGTAGAGGGTGGAGACCATCAAGCAGAGGTTTTACAAAATATTTCATAAACGTTTACTAGAAAATAGAGACGAGAGTGATAATGCGAGCCATAATTATACAGTTTACAGAGAAAGATGAAAATATGCGCGAGGGTTTACGGTAAACTAAAAGAGACAATTGAACGACATGTATTTTGTAAATGCTACAGAAATCAAGGATTCGGATCAGAAAATGAATAGAAAGTGGGAAGAATTTCTTACGTATCATACAGCAATTTCAATAAAAATAATGATAATTATAATAATCATCATAATTATTATAATAGTATCAACCTTTATATTACTGATGGTGATGATGATGATGATGATGGTGCTCATAATAAAGATAAATAAAGATGAAGGCAATGACAATGATAAAATTAATTAGATAATAATAATGCCAATAACATCATCGCTATGAACAACAACAACAATAATAAACAACAATAGTAATGATAATAATAGAATATAATGCAAAACAAAACAACGGCTCGAAGTCCGCCATGGACACAGCTACAGAAATAGTACGAAGAAAAGGAAGAGATGTCGGGAGCGGGAGGGCCGGGGTAGGGGTAGGTAGGAGGGGGGGAGGGCGATTCCCAACCGTCCCTTGGGCAGGTGTTACGGGGACACACCTGCTTGTTCTGAGGTCTTGCCCCTCCCTCTACCTGTTCCTCGGGGCTCAAGAGCTGTTCTGGAACAACGGCTTGGCGCCATTTTGGACCCGGCGCGCTATAACCGATGCGCTTTTTTTTTTTTTTTTTTTTGGCTGTTGTCCTACCGGAGGATGTTCCTTTTTTTTGTCTTTCTCTTTCTCTCTCTCTCTCTCTCTCTCTCTCTCTCTCTCTCTCTCTCTCTCTCTCTCTCTCTCTCTCTCTCTCTCTCTCTCTCTCTCTCCCCTACTCCTTAAGTATTCATTCTTTTCGTTCCTTACATTTTCTCTCTTTTGTGAACAGGGTTGGGGGATGGGAGGGGGAGGGGGGACCTCTGCATCCTCATTTTACTCATTTACATCAAAACAGACAGGATGACGCATGATCTTTAGGCTCCACATAACTAATTTTTTTATCGACCTGTGTCTCTGTCTATTTCTATTTATCTTTGTTTATCTCTTCTGTCTGAATGTCTGTATCTATCTGTCTGTATCTGTCGCTTCACCTCATTTTCCTCTTATTCTCTCTCTCTCTCTCTCTCTCTCTCTCTCTCTCTCTCTCTCTCTCTCTCTCTCTCTCTCTCTCTCTCTCTCTCTCTCTCTCTCTCTCTCTCTCTCACACACACTTTGTGTATCTATATCTTATCTATTTATGTATGTACCTACCTGTCTTTCTATTTTTCTTTCGATCTACCTGTCAGTCCATCTAGCCATCTATTTACCTTCCTCTCTTTTCCTATCTCTTCCTATCTATCTGTCTGTCTACCTATCTCTCTTCATCTATCTACCTACTTACCTATCAACTTATCTATCAACTTACCTATCTATCTATCTACCTACCTACCTACCTACCTACCTACCTATTTTTCTATATCTACCTACTTACCTATCAACCTACCTACCTACCTATCCATAATACTTACATGTACCTTCCTCTCCCTCCCCCTCCCCTCGTCTTTCGTCTCTACTCCCCATCCCCCTGACAGCCGCAGAAATCCACCGCAAATCCACCTGACGGGCCAGAACGTGTGATCAGGTGGAAGGCATTCATTCCACCGCAGCGATCGGGTCGGAAGTGCGACACCTGAGCGCGGAAGTGGGAGATCGGCCGCTAGGCGAGGCCGGACGGGATGTGGCTCGGCTCGCCTGTTGCACTTCCTCCCTCCCCTGGACGTTCTGCTTGCGAATTTGCTTTGATGGGGATGGGAATGGGGATGGGGTGGGGGTGGAGGATGGGGTGGGTGGGGTGGTGGTGGGGTGGGATGACGGGTGTGGTTGGGGGGTTGGGGTGGGGTGTGGGGGGTTCATGTGTCTCCTCTCGAAGTGTGTGTGTGTGGGGGGGGGGTTGTGTGTGTGTGCGTGTGCGTTTGTGCGTGCATGTATACATACATACACACATTCACATTCACATTCACATTCACATTCCTCCAGCTCAAGAGGGGCACCTGCGCGTTCCTACTCCAGTAACCTAGATTGAGAGAATAAGATGTACAGAAGGGGGAAGGGAAAAGAAGGAAGAGAGAGAAAGGGGGAGAGGAGGAGGGGAAGTGAGAGGGAGAGGTAGGAAGGGAGGGAGGGTGGGAGGGGATAACTAAAGAGAGAGATATAATGACAGACAGACACACAGACAGACAGACAGACAGACAGACAGACAGACAGACAGACAGACAGACAGACAGAAGACAGCCAGCAAGGGGACACACATAGAGACAGAGAGGAGAAGAGAGGAGAGGAAGAGGAAGTAAGGAACCGAGTCCCTTCGTGGGAGTGCACCTGCCCGTCGAGGTCTACTGACTGCCTGCCTGTATGTGTCACAAAGCTAACGTCATGCGGCCAATGTCAGTCATGGGCGTGTTGATGTTCTATTTTTTTTTTTTTTTTTAAGGGGGAGGTGGGATGGAGAATAAGGGTTTTGAGCAATTTGTTGTTATGCCCATTTTTTTTTCTTCATATTGTTTTTTTTTTTTTTTTGTTCGTTACCTTGAAAGAAGAAAAAAATTAAATACAAAAAAAAGTTAAAATACAAAATTTATAAGGAGTCCAAAAAAAGTATAATCAGTCAGTTAAATATACAGTCAGTTGAAAAGTGTAAACAGTAAGCGATGTAATTAGTTCAAAAACACTCAAAAACATAAAACAACTGAAAAACGAAATACGCATCGCCACTGCATACAAATGGCGCTGACATGTGAGTTTTAGCAGTCCATCTGTCATTTGATATGTGCTCATGTTTTTTATGATTAATTCTAAGTTGATTCAGTCAGCAAGTAAGCTTACACGTGTATATGAATCACTGATGTTGAGAGATCTAATGAATTTGAATCCCATTAGAGATTTATTAGTTTAAATATAACGCTTCAAAAGACATGCAGTTTTTTTAATACGTTCATTGTGATGTAACTCTTGTGTTTTTTTGTTTTTTTTAATGTTTTGAATTAAGAGTAACAAAAATTATAGTATCAATAGTAATAATGATGATTATAAAATGATTTTGTGACGATATTAATCATTATTATTCTATTAGTAGTAGTAGTATTGTTATTATTATTATTACCATTATCATTATTATTATGATAGTAGTCTTAATAACAAAAGTAATAATAGATGAGGCAAATTGACTAACAAACAATCTAAATAAATCTAAAAAATAATGATAACAATTGTCTGTCTGTCTGTCTGTATGACTAAGTATAGGAATAATTAAAACGGAAATGATGAAAGGAAAATAAATAAGCAACACGCAGGATTAGGTATTGTTGGAATTGCCAAAGGAAGTAAAAAAAAAAAAAAAATAATGAGGACAAATGAACTCTAAAATGGCCACATAAACCTTCAAATTTCCAAGAAGAGAAGAGGAAAGGATCATCAGCAACTATACTGAACAAATAGAACCGTAAAAAAAATATATATATATCTATATATATCTATATATAGATAAACAGTAGATAAACAGTCATCACAAGATAGTTGCGAAATAAAGAAAAAATCAGAAATTATAAAGAAAAAAAAAAAAAAAAAAAAAAAAAAAAAAAAAAAACGGCGAAAGATAAATGAGCATCGCGGACCGGATCCAACAGCATCCGGAGATGATTTGGCCGGATAACGATGGGGGAGATAAAGGATGGGGGTAAGGGGGAATTGAGGGCAAGGAAGGATGAGGGAAAATAGGGATGGAGATAGGGGGTGGAGGGGGGGTATGAGGGGGAAAGTGGAGGGACTGAAACAAGGGTGAGACAAGGAGAAGGAGGGTGAGAGAGAGAAAGAGAGTGGGGGGGGGGGGGGGAGAGATGAAGGGAGGAAAGGGGATAGTGAATTGGGATAAAAGGAGACGGAGAAAGAAAAAGAAGAAAAAACGAGAAATTAAATGAGAACGAACAAGAGGAAGAAAAGAGGGAAAGAGAAATAAAACGAAAACGAGAAAGATAAGAAAGAAAAGTAAGAGGAAAAGAGGAAAATAAGTAGACAGGAAAAGAAAAGGAAAAAAGGGAAAATGAGTCAGGAAACAGAGTCAGGGGTACCCGTGGGAACAAATGTTTTTTTCTTCCTGAAAATCCTGTGGGTGGGTGAAGGGGGTGGGGAGGGGAAGGGGGAATAGGGGGGATTAAAGCAAGACAGGGCGAGGGGAGGGGAGGGGAGGGGAGGGGGATAGTGATGTTAGGGGAAAAGGGTAGGAGCCAGAATCGGAAGTATTAGAACGGAAGTTGTAGATGGAAGAACACGGATAGAACACGTGAACCTGTATTTCCAATATTTTCCGTTTATTGTTATTACTTTTTTTTTTTGGGGGGGGGGGGCGGGTAGGGGATAGATGAAGTTATGATTAGAATGTATGTAAATGATATTTAAAATTTGAATTAGATAAAAATAATGTAAAATAAAATCAACTGATGAATACTTTATTTTTTTTTATCAAATGCCTAAGAATTTTTGTAATGAAATAAAAGTATATTTTCTTTAAATCAACTAATAACATAAGATAAATGTCAATGATAAAATTAAACAAAAATAATAAAGACGAACAGATCAAATAAACAAATAGATAAAAAATATGATATAAATATAGGCCATCATAAAAGAATTTTAAAAAACGAATAAAACTAATCAATAAAATAGGTAAAGGCTCGTTATTACGAGACAATAACGAGCCATTACGCTCGCGTATGTTGCACCTGCGCCTCCGGAAATGAAGTATGCAACATCAAACAAACAACAAACTGGCAACTGTAGTGGTGTTGCAAATTATATGCATTCTGCCTTTTGTGTGTTTGAGTTTAGTGTGGAATTACAGGGTTGAATGAGAACACTATGAATGGATGATCATCGTTATCATCATCATTATCATTATTGATGTTATTATTGACATTGGCATTATTACCATCAGTAATTAATATCAAAAGGGCCTTAACCTCAACTACAGTAACCAAAACAATGATGATATTCATAATGATAATAGTAATAATAATGATAACATTGATAACAACAATGATAAGAATAATGATAATAGTAACAACGACAACAGTACTAAAAATAATGATAATGATAATAATAACAACAAAAACAGTAATGATAATAATTCAAATGATGATATTGATAATACTAATCACAAATACAACAAGATAACAGTAAAAATAAACAATACAATAAATACAGCAATAACAATAATACCAAAATCAATAGGAAACAAAAAGTAGAAAAAAACAACAACTAATAATCCATGAACTACCCAAACGCTTCACCATTCCACCGGAAGTGACCTACGTGTTTCGTTAACCCCCCCCCCCCCCCCCACCCACACACACACTCCCCCTACTCTTCTTTGGAGAATCCCCCCTCCCCCTCTATCCCTCTAGCATCATCCCTACCACTACAGGGTTCACCACAGGTCGGATATGTTGACCTTTTTGTACCTATTTTTAATCAGGTAAAGGTAGGTCACTATAGTAGGCATGTCTGGCTTTTATAACAAATTCATTCTTTCAATTGTTAGTTTTATTGTTCAATGAATGTTGATTATGAATGAACGAATTGTTGGTGATGATAGTGATGAAGATGTTGGTTTTACTGTTAAGACTATGGTTATAATGAAATAGATAAGGAAAGATATTCATGAGGGTAATGTTAATAATAGAAAGACGAACGACTGAGAAGTAATGGGAAATACCGCCATGGTGTTTTTTGTTGAAGAGAGGAAAAGGAGAGATATAGGAGCCAAAGCAGGGAATTTTCTTGGATGGATGACGTCACTGGAAAAACAAAACAAAAACAAGGGCCAAGCATTCGAATTCACTGAGTACCTGAGGAAAAGGTAGTCGAAGCCAGTGCCAGTACGAGAGCAGAGGGCAAGGTTGAGACAAGGAGAAACGTCATGATTTTTCTCTCAGAGTCTCCCTTTCCCCTTCCTTCGCCTTCCTACTTCTTTCTGTTTCCTATTTTTTTCCGGCCTCTCCCATCTTCCCTTTTCCTGACTCGGTTCCTTTTCTCCTCCTTTCTACTTCACTTCTCATCCTCTTTCTTACTTAACCTAACTTTTTCCCTTCCTTTTCTCTTTCTTTATTCTTCTTTACCTCCTCCCTCCTCTTGTTCACTTTCTCTCCGTATCCCTAGGTCTCTTCTCATCTCCCCCTTATTATCTACATTGGCTATTATATATATATATATATATATATATATATATATATATATATATATATATATATATATATATAGAAAGAGAGAGAGAGAGAGAGAGAGAGAGAGAGAGAGAGAGAGAGAGAGAGAGAGAGAGATAGATAGAGAGAGAGAGAGAGAGAGAGAGAGAGAGAGAGAGAGAGAGAGTGTGTGTGTGTGTATGTGTGTCTTATAACCGCATGGTAGATTGGTTTTCCTATTGTAACTTTAGTCTATTTCGTTGAAATTCATCGATCCGTCTAACGTAACTATGGTCTATCTATCACACAGTGTTTTGGAATCTATCGTAGCTTAGCGATTTTTTTCTTCAGAAGCAGATCGGATGGAATTTTGAGTGGAATATTACGGGAATGCCTTTAAACATCGTTCAGACTCCGTACTAAAATTGGCAAGA
>BOPN01003698.1:27500-30000 GCA_017312705.2 Penaeus japonicus | reverse complement strand
CCTCCCTCCTCCCTTTCCTCTCTTACTTCTCCCTCCCCTTCCCTCCACCCCCCTCCATCCCCTTCCCTCCATCCCCTCCCCTTCCCTCCATTCCCCCTCCCCTTCCCTCCATTCCCCCTCCCCTTCCCTCCATCCCCTATCCCTATCCTCCTCCCCTCCCCTTCCTCCTCTTACCCCCCCCTGCCCTCCCCTACACTCAGGTAAGTCCTTGGAGTGTCATGATCAGCACTTTAATATCATGACTTTTTAGTCCTGCGCTTTTCAACCTTCCCTTTTTTTTGTCTTTGATATTTATGAATGATTTCGTACGATGCTTGTATATGTTAGATATTTTTATGAATGGGATGAGTTGTAGAATCAGATCTGATAGATTTGTAATAGTGACTTTGATGTTTTACTTTATCGTAATGATGGTGATAATAATGGCAGGGACTGTTATTGTTTATTTATCATTATCGTGAGTTGTTGTTGTCGTTATTTCTGTTACTGATGTTGTTACTGTTATTATGATTGTGATATTATCATTATTACCGTTACCTTCACCATGGCTGTGATATTATTAACTTTTTCCATTGCTTAACAAAAAACAACAACACAAGTAACAACAACATTTAAAAAAATACCCTCATGTTTGTAATAAAAACGACACACGATATTACGAACAAAAAAAATGTTTTTGTTGTTGTTGTCTATGGAATTATAGTTATGAGTCCTTACTTAATCCAGACTCTCATAAAAGAAGACATGCCGTATTTTATAACACTCTTTTAAGAACTGTGGGAGGAATGTTCAAGTGAATGACGTCATGTGTGTACTCTCGGGTTGTACTGTTTTTGTTTGATTTCTTTATGTCGTTGTTTTTTCTCGTATCTGTGATGATTATTACCATTCATTTTTATTATTATCGTCATTATTATTAGCATTCATTATTATTATTATCGTTATTATTGTCATTCATTAAGACTGATGATGATGATAATGATATGCTATCATCATCATCATCATCACCATTATCGTTATCATTATTATCTTTATTGTTATTATTATTATCATAGTTATTATTGATATTATTATTGATATTGTGATCATCATAATCATCAGGTGTTATTGATATTATAAGTGGTAGTACTATTGTTATTACTATTATCATTATCATATGTAATCAGTAATAGTAGTAATAGTAGTAGTAGTAGATCTATATTATTTTAGCAGTATCGGTAATAATCAAGTGATTAATATCAGTTTTATTAAAGTAAGATCCGGCAAAGATTATAATTCAAGGTTCAGTCCAGTGTGTTTTGCGAAGGATTAGTCCACAGATTGCCCGCTAGAGGGACCGGATGTCCACCTACCTGCCTGTAGCGGTCATCCTGCAGGGAACGTAATTATCGCGCACCGGCAACCCACCTCTCTTTACCCCCTCCCCTGCCCCCCATCCCCTCCCCTTCCCCTAGTCTCCCTCTCCCCTCTTCCTCTCCCCTTTCCTTCCCCCTTCCCTTTTCTAAGCCCCCCCCTACCTCTCTCCCTCCCTCTCCCTATCAGACACAGGATGCTGGGCTACTGAATGCTGGTGATGCTGTTGTTGTTTTTTGTGCTTTATCTCTCTTTCTCGCTTACGCTCTCTCTCTCTCTCTCTCTCTCTCTCTCTCTCTCTCTCTCTCTCTCTCTCTCTCTCTCTCTCTCTCTCTCTCTCTCTCTCTCTCTCTCTCTCTCTCTCTCTCTCTCTGTGTGTGTGTGTGTGTGTGTCTGTCTCTCTCTGTTTCTGTCTGTCTCTCTCTCTGCATGTGTGTCTGTATCTCTCTCTCTCTCTCTCTCTCTCTCTCTCTCTCTCTCTCTCTCTCTCAAAGTAAGTGGAATCCTCGGCAGTTAAAAAAAAAAACTTTTTGCTGTGATTTCTGGGTTTACTGAAAAGATGTCTTGAATTCTCTCTGCTAATTCTTTTCTAGTTAGCTTTATATACAAAGAATTTAACGAAAATACTTCCATTTTTGAGACTCGTACCCAAACGATTAGGAGAAATGGAAGGGATAAGTGAAGTTAATGATTGCTGATGACTTCCAGTACTCTCTCTCTCTCTCCCTTTCTCTCTGTCTCTCTCTCTCTCTTTCTCTTTGTCTCTCTCTCTTTGTTATTCGCATGAACATTATTAGCAACCATGTTATTGTATTTGTTTATTGTTCTATCACTATTACTATTATCATTATTACTGTTGGTTTTTATTAATGTTATTATAATTGTTATTATTATCACTATCATTATCAATATTATTATCTTTACTATTGCTATTTTAGTTGTTGTTATTATTATGGTATTTGTTACAATTATCATTATTAATGTTGTTATTAATGTTGTTATTATTTATATGATTATAGTTATTGTTATTACTATCATGATCATGATCAATATCATTATTATTATCATTATCATTATCATTATAACTATAGTTATAGTCATTATTTTTATTATCACTATCATTATTATTATCATCCGTATTATTGAT
>BOPN01003698.1:2500-25000 GCA_017312705.2 Penaeus japonicus | reverse complement strand
GGGTAAGGTGGAGGCAAGAGACAAGGCAGATGGTTAGTGATAAAAAAAGATAGAGTAAGCGCAAGGCAGATAAGTAAGAGCAGGGAGATACAGCGAGGGCAAGCGTCCTTAAGGCAAGGCAGAACGGGCAAGAGCAAATAGACATAGAGGCAAGTAACATTTAGGCAAGGCAGAAGAGCAAGGGCAAAAATACATAGAGTGCAAACGAATTCCAGACAAGGGCAGAAATATACAACAAGTCAAGTGATTTCTAGGGCAGGGGACAGCAAGGGCAAGTGACATTAAGGCAGGGCAGGAGCAAAAGGGGCAGGCAGAGCGAGAGGGCAAGTGGCGCTGGAGAATTAGTTCTGATGCGATGTGATTCGAAGAAAACGTGACTTGGCGGGGGGACATCTTTCCAATGGTCCGTCTGCTTTGTACTGGAGTTCTCGTTTTGTCCCCGGGTATTATGATGAATTTAAGGCTGTTTACGTAATGTGTCTCTTGCCTTGTGGTTTTAGTATCGGTCTCGGTTATTTTCTGTATTTCTTTCTTGCTTTCTTTTCTTCCTATTTGTCTGCTTCTTGTTTTCTTTCTCGTTTTCTCCCTGTCTTTCTGTCTCTATTTCTCTTTCTCTCTCTTTCTCTTGGTCTGTCTGTCTGTCTCTCTCTCTCTCTCTCTCTCTCTCTCTCTCTCTCTCTCTCTCTCTCTCTCTCTCTCTCTCTCTCTCTCTCTCTCTCTCTCTCTCTCTCTCTCTCTCTCTCTCTCTCTCTCTCTCTCTCTCTCTCTCTCTCCATCTCACTTCTCCCTGGTTTCATAATTCTCTCCATATATCTTTATTTATTAATTTTATCACCACTCACATCCCTTTTCCTCGTCCTCGCAGATTGCCTCCACACAGACCTATCACTTCTCCTTCTCGTTTACTTTCGTGGGATACTTAAGACACCTGCACTTCCGGCGCTGGGAAGCTCGCACGGTGTCAGGTGAGGAGGTCAGGTGGACTCAGGTGGACTCAGGTGGACTCAGGTGGAGGGAGGAGCGGGAGGTGAGGAGGTGGAGAAGGGGAAGGGGGGAGATGGGGAAGGTGGAGAAAGGGAAGGGGGGGATGAGGAAGGTGATCGAAAAGGTGGAGAGGGAGAAGGAAAAGGGGGAAGAACTAGGAAACAGGGAGAATGGGGAGGAGTGCGAAAGGGTAGGAGATAAGGAGAGGTAAGAGGAGGGTAGGCGGTTGAAGGGAGGTAGAGGGGGAAGAAGAGGGAAGGGGTGATAATGGTGATGGAAGAGGAGGAGAAGAAGGAGATAGCAGAGGTGATAGAGAAGGAATGAAATGAAGGAGGAAGATGAAGAGAAAGATGGATGCACATATAGCCCAAGGATGATACATAAGGAAGATGATAGAGATAAGAAGAAGGCAGGAGAGACGAGGAAGGGGGGGAGGAGGACAGAAGGAAGAAGAAGGGAGGAGGAGGAGGAGGGTGTGGGGGGGGGGACAGAAAGACCAGATGATAAGTTCACAAAGCTAACCTGTTATCTTGGACGATGTGAATGAATTAACGAGTCAAAAATTACGAGCGTGGGAAGTCGAGGAAGACGAAGAGGCCGAGAAGGACCTTGGGATTTGCAATCGAAAGAAAGGAGAAAAATCGGCGACGTGTTCCTGTGTAACGGTTGTGTTCAGGTATAAGTATATTTGTAGAGGCTACACATACACACACACGCACACACAGACACACACGTAGACACAATTATACACAAACATTGGTATTCTAGCGCCCAATCACATACACAAAATGACACACACATATACAAACACACGCACATTCATAAACACACACAACACACAAACACAACCTCCTCCTCCTCCTCCTCCCCCCTCCCACTATCCCCACACCCAACACACAACCCCCCTCCTCCTTCCCCATCCCCCCCACACCCAACACACAACCTCCCCCTCTCCCTCTTCCCCCTTCCTCCTCCCCCTCTTCCCCCTTCCCCCACCCTCCTCCCCCTCCCCCGTCCACTCACACACACGAGGGTGAGTTACACTGGTGGGTAAGGTGAGCTGCCTGGGAACTAGCAATGTTCCGTCACTCAACACCTCCTCAGCTCACCTGGCCAACCCACATTAACACAGGACTCAGGTGGCGAGGATGGCATAGTCCTTTTGGTAGGCTTAGGACATTATGTGTGCGTGTTTGTGTGCTTTTTTTATTTTTTTTTTTTGACGGGGAGGGGATGGGGTGGAAGGGGGTCGGTTGTGTGTATGTTTTGGTTGTTGTTGTTGTTTTTCCTCGACTTTTTTTCTCATTTTTCTTCCATCCGTCTATCCCTCTCTCCCTCTTTCTCTCCCAATTTTCCTCCTTCTTAACCCTCTCTCTTCCTCTCTCCCTCCATTTTTTTTTCTTCCCTAACTTATTCCCTTCCTACAATTTTCCCTTCCTTTCTCCTTCCACCCTTCCTTCCACCCTCCCTCCCTTCTACCCTCCTTCCCTTCCACCCTCCCTACCTCCCTCCCTCCCTCCCTTCTACCCTCCCTCCCTTCTACTCTCCCTACCTCCCTCCCTTCCACCCTCCCTTCCACTCTCACTCCCTCTCCCTGTAATTCTAACAGACACTTTGGCAACAAAACAAAACAAAACAAAAAAATAATAATAATGATGAGAACAGCAACATCAACCAGCCAAATCGCGCCTAATTTCAGAAAGCGATGCCACGCCTTTGACATCTGTACACTAGGGGCGAACAGCGTAATCCCCTCCCCCCCCCCTCCTTCCCCGAGAGAGGGAGGGAGGGAGGGGGACAGGAGGATAGGGAGATGGGAAGATGGGGCGATGGGGAGATAGGGGATAGAGAGATAGGGGGATAGGGGGATAGGGAGAGAGAGAGAGAAAAGAAAGATAGAAAGAAAGAAAGAGAGAGAGAGAGAGAGAGAGAGAGAGAGAGAGAGAGAGAGAGAGAGAGAGAGAGAGAGAGAGACAGAGACAGAGACAGAGAGACAGAGAGAAGAAAGAGAGACAGAAACAGAAACAGAGGGAAAAAAAGAGAGAGAGAGAGGGGGGGGGGGAGAGAGAACCGATCCGACCGTACGTTGCGTGCTGCCCGTGATGCGTCGCTCATCAAGATTGTGTTACGCGAAAAGAATGGCCAAAGAACGATAACAACGACGCCTCGTGATGCGCTATGAGAATCGGACAGGCGCGAAGGGTCGGAAACGGGGACGACACAGCTGTCCGTTCGGATTTCCACGGGGAGGAGGAGGAGGAGGAGGAGGAGGAGGAGGAGGAGGAGGAGGAGGGAGGAAGGAGAAGGAGAAGGAGAAGGAGAAGGAGAAGGAGAAGGAGAAGGAGAAGGAGAAGAAGGTGGGAGGGAGGAGGGAGGAAGGAGAAGGAGAAGAAGGAGGAGGAGCAGGTGCAGGAGGAGTTAGGGGCAGAAGAGGGGAATGAAAAGCACGAGATGAAAAAAGGGGGAGGCAAAGACCAAGAATAAAGATGTGGTGAGGATGATAGATAAAGAGAAAAGACGAAGGTAAAGGAGGGGGCATGCGAACAACAAAGAAATGCACACACCACTACTTGCCACATTCCTCTGGGCCCATCCAGAGCAGGTGGCCGGAGGGAGGGATCGGGGAGGGAAGGAGGAAGGGGGAGGGGAGAAGGGAGGGAGGGAGGGAAGAAGTGGATGGGGAAGAGAGGGGGGGGAGGGGAGGTTGATGCTGATGGAGGCTCTGCAGGCTTTGCAGGCTTGCAGGCTTGCAGGCGCGCCCCTCCTATGCTGACGACGACAAATACATATTCTGTATAGGCAGTCTTGGGTGGCGAGATGGAGGAGGGGGAGGAGGGAGAGCTAGAGGGAGATGGGGGAGGGGGAGGAGGAGGAGGGGGAGAAGGAGGAGGAGGGGGAGGAGGAGAGGGAGGAGGAGGAGGAGGAGGAGGAGGAGGAGGAGGAGGATGAGGAAGAGGAAGAAGAAGAAGAAGAAGAAGAAGAGGAGGAGGAGGAGGAGGAGGAGGAAGAAGAAGAAGAAGGAGGAGAAGAAGAAGAAGAAGAAGAAGAAGAAGAAGAAGAAGAAGAAGAAGAAGAAGAGGAAAAATAAAAAAGAAGATGAAGAAGAAGGAGAGGAAGAAGAAAAAATAAGAAGAAGTAGAAGAAAAAAGAAGAAAAATAGCTCAAAGAGGAGGAGATAGAAAAGCTGGAAGACGAAGAGAACGAACCAAGTAGAACAAAAAGAAGAGTAGAACAAAGAAAATATTTAAAAAAAAATAAAAGGAGAAGAACGAAACAAGAGAGGACAAAGGATGACCAGAAGCAGAGAAAGGCAGACGAGGAAGAGATCGGCCAAGGGATACCCGCAACTTCCTCCCTCGCTCCTCCGAAGGAAGGGCGGCCGGCGTGTCCCAGGGAGCGAGGGAGAGAGAGGGCCAGAGGCGAGGCTCTCAATTAGATATCAGATGCATGGATTACAAACTCAACGCGTAAGAATAAAAAAAAAGAAAGGAAGAAAAAAACTCTCGCAAGTGACAGTTGCCAGCTGTTGCTAGAGTCGTTGTCTGTGTTTTTTTTTTTCGAATTAAAAAATGTTGTTATGCTATTAAGTGTACTTATGGATTAGCACTGAGCCTTTCACACCTCTTACACATGTGAATATATTATGTCTACCATTGTATGGTTCTACATACAGTACGTGTAGCCATATAAATCTACTGTACACACACACACACACACACACACACACACACACACACACACACACACACACACACACACACACACAAACACACACACACACACACACACACACACACACATCACTGCATGATTGTATTTATGTTATAGTGTGCGTATGTGCACAATACGAAAAGAGAACCCAATAAAGAGAAATGAAATTAAAGAGAAACAATAAAAAACAACTCCAAAAAGAGAAAGAGACAGAAAGGAACAATACCCACACGAGGCAAGCAAGCAAGCAAGCAAGCACATTGAAACCCCCCTGGAACAAGCGAGCCAGCCTGCAAGTGTTGCCAACAGCGGGCGGACATAACGAGCGCGTAACTGAAGACAATATTGTGTGGTATGAAAATAGTGTCAACCGCCATGCACGCCCCTTTCTCTGTGTCATAACCCTTGCTCACTCAGCCGGCCGGGGGTCATTAGAGGCTGTGGGGAATTGTCATAGGTCATCGGAGGTCAGGGTGTGTTAGTCATTAGTCGTGAGAGACTTTGAGATGATTCTGTTATATTCAGTTGCTTGGTTTGTTTTTTTTATGTTTGTGTTTTTTGTTTAGTCTCAGGTCATCTAAGGTCAAGAGTTATCGGGGGTCAAATTGTGATAGATATTTGGTTTGAGAAAGCCTGACAGGATAGATTTAGGAGGAGAAGCACATGGTATTATTTACTTTGGTACTTGTGACAGATATTCATATGATATGTTTTTCATTTTGGTTTGTAATATATCAGAAATGTCTCTTTGTCCGGACTTTTGAAAATTATATTTACCTTGTTAAGTTTTATGATATCTTAGAAATATACATATTTTCCCATGATGCTCTGCTATCATTTTATTTTTAGCTGTTGTGATGAGGACCAAATGTTCATGCAATGCAATGTAATTCTAGAAGCACTTAATAGGACATCAACAAGCAAACTCGTCATTTGCAACTATTCTCAACTGCCTCATTTGCATTTACGAGCAAAATTGTGCAATTGTTTAAATATTCATCTACAATTCGAATCCATTTATTTGTGTATAAAACATGATTTATTTTTAGATGAACTAAATTTTGAATACAGTCCCTGGAGTAACCATAGATATATATATATATATATATATATATATATATATATATATATATATATATATATATATATATATATATATATATGCTTTATATCTGATGTCTTTCTATGGAAAAAGATATCCAAACTGTTTTAAAATCATAATTTGTATCGATACGTCACAGGGCCGTTGCCATGACGACCCTCCACGCATACAGACGTAAGCAGCGTTTGATTGACGGTTCCTTAATTGTCACTTTAGCGAAGGTGGCACGTGTGTGGGTGAGCGCTGCCTGTTCCACAAAAATCACTGGTGTTCTTGTTCTTCGCTGGTGAAATTTCACTGCCATAGCGTCCTCTGAAGAAGAGAAATAGACAGGATAAACCAGTGATATCACTCTTTCGTGTCTGTGAGAGCATTCAATCTATTATTCCGATGAACATATTTTTTTCTCGCTCGTCTGGAGCTGTTAAGCGCTGTTTACTAGCGGGAGGTTGACACTTCGGGTATTTCTGCCGGCTCGAGACTTGACGCCTCTGCATCTCCTTAGCTGATTCGACTTCTCTGCCATTACACTGTCTCAACACCACTTGTTTCTCCCTGTTTATCTTCATGCTTGCTCTCATAACTCTCTTTACTTCCTTGGAGTTCCTTCCGTTCTGTGGTGTGTGTTTCTTACGGATTCTTGTTTCTGTGTTTACTCCTGTTTCTGACTTTATTTTTCCTATAAGCAAGGAGGTTTTTTCTTGATCTTACTCTTCGATAACACTCCTTCGCATATCTTAAGAAGGGTTTCGCGTGATATCCAATCCCATGTTCTCGAACGTTCTCGGTGTTAGTGTCTTGTGGTTCTTTACAACCCACTTCCGAGGGTCGTCTTTTACTCGGGTGGTTCCTTAATTCCTTGTAATGACCAGATCGATGTCTGTGATAATTATGCATTTTGTGCTCTCTACTTACCAGCACGCTCTGGTAATGCGGTCCTATTAAACCTATTGGCTCTTCTCTCTCTCTTTATCTTTCTCTCTCTCTTTCTTTCTCTCTTTTTCCTTTTCTTTTTCTTTCTCTCTCTCTCTCTCTCTCTCTCTCTCTCTCTCTCTCTCTCTCTCTCTCTCTCTCTCTCTCTCTCTCTCTCTCTCTCTCTCTCTCTCTCTCTCTTTCCCTTCCTTCCTCCCTTCCTCCCTCCCTCTCCCCCACTTTCCCACCCTCCCTTCCCCTCTCTTCCTCAGTATATGTTTGCCTCTCTCTTTCTCCCTCTTGTTACTATCGTTACTCCGATTATCTCCTTTATTGCTGCTAACGTATCTTATACAAGCGCTGTTATGGTTTGCTCCCTTTTAATTGATAATGTCGCGTTAAAAAGAATAGCACGAAGCGCCTCGACTGCGGTTGGAATAACAGGCGAAGGAAAATCCCACGGCAGTCATGGAAACGGGAGCATACTTTGGCGTGGTCCGTGTTTTTTTTTTCTTTCTTTCTTTCTTTCTTTTCTTTTTTTCGTTTTATGTGTGTCTATACCTTTCTTTCTGTTTTTTTTCTTTTTTATTTCATTTTCTTTCTGTATGTATATCTGCATTTTTGTCTGTCTGTGTCCCTATCCCTATTATACTGACTGTCTGTCTGTCTATCTCTGACTCTATGTATCTTTCTAGATATTTATCTCTCTGTATGACCATCTTTTCTATTTCTTTCTTCTTCCCCTCCCTCTACTCTCTCTCCCTCCCCCCATCTCTCTCTCTCTCTCTCTCTCTCTCTCTCTCTCTCTCTCTCTCTCTCTCTATATATATATATATATATATATATATATATATATATATATGTATATATATATATACATATATATGTATATATATGTATATATATAAATATATATATATACATATGTATATATATATATATTTAGCTATTAACATCAGTCACTTGTCATCCATTCGTCAAATTCGCCTCCTTATGAATTATAGAATCACTCCATCCATTTGAAACCTTAACCCGAAAAGCTAACGGTCTTACACTTAGCCCTTGTTCCTTTCGTAAGGAAAGCTCCCACCCGACCTTTTTATTGGGCAAATAAAGCTTGTTTAGCCTCTAAGGTCGAGTTTTAACCCCTTTTCAATGTCCTTGTCGCATTTCCGACTCGAAAAAAATAAACCAGAAACTCTCTCTCCGCGAAGGGCGGAGTATAACTATGAGAGAAGATTATGAAACTACGCAGAAATGATCGTATAACATGCAATAGACGGGGACGAGCGCCGCACCCACTACACCCTGGGAGATAATACGGCCACCCACCTCCCACACCCACGCACACGCACACAAATTCAGATATACACACGCGCACGCGCACGTGAATGTGTACATGCACGCGCACACGCGACGCACACGCACATTTGTGTGTATATATGCAAATGTGCACGCACACGCATAAGCAAGCACTTTTTTTTTCAAATAAATACGAAAATTTGCTTTCTCTTTTTTTTTCTTCTCTCTCTCTCTCTCTCTTTCACACACACACACACACACACACACACACACACACACACACACATATATATATATATATACACACACTCCCTCCCTCTCTCCCTCTCTCCCTCCCTCCTTCCCTCCTTCCCTCTCTCCCTCTTTCCCCTCCCTCTCCCCCCCCCCCCCTCCCCTCCCTCCCTCCCTCCCCCCTTCCCTCCTCCCCTCCCTCTCTCCCTCTCTCCCTCCCTCACTCACTCACTCTTAGATAAACAAACAAACACTAACCGACATACTTGAACACACACACATACACACACAAAAACACAGCTTAGTGTCGAGGGGAATCATACCCATAATAAAATAATCCCACATGACATATTCCGACAGAGGAAGCGAAGGAGAGAGAGGAGGAAAGAGGGAAAACAACAGGGCTCCGACCTCCTTTTTTGGGGGAGGAAAATCATTGACTCAATTACTTTTAAGGCGAATCCATGTCATGAGTCAAAGGGCGTGAGTCACTCGATTCCTACATCCCTCCATCTCCTCTTCCTCTTTCTTCTTCTTCTTCTCTTTGTTCTCCTCCTCCTCTTCTTCCTCTTCCTCCTTCTCCTTTTCCTTCTCCTTCCTCCCTCCCCCCTCCCCCCCATCTAGCTCTCCTTTTCTCACTTCCTTCTCCATCCTTCTTCCTTTCTCCTTCCTCTCTCTGTATTCCTCCTACTTACTCCCTCTCCTCTCCTCTTCTTTCCCTCCTTCTCTTCCTTCCTCCTCTTACTCTCCATCCCTCTCCGTCCTCTTCCTCCTCTCCCTCCTCTCTCCCAATCCCCCCTCCATCTTCCCTCATCCCGTACTCCCCTTCCCTCCCTCCCCTTCCCATGTACTTCCTTCTTCCTTATGCCCGCACCTCCCTACCTCCTCTCCTCCCCTCCTAGTTCCGTACTCCCCCCCTTCCCCCCTCCTCCCCCCTCCCTTGCCCTTCCCCTTTCCATGTACTTCCTTCTTCTTCACCCACCCCCCCAACCTTCTCTCCCCCTCTCAGCCCCCTCCGTATCCCCCCCTCCTTTTCGTCCTTCTTCCACGAAGGCACTGTTACAAAATGTAATGTAGCTTGTCATTTCATTTGTTTGTTTGTTTTTCCTTTTAAAGTGAGGGGGGCTGCCTTTTTTGTTTTCAGATTTGTATGTGATCTATGTTCATTTATTTGTTCGTAATATTTTTTTCATGTCTTATCATTATTGTTGTTATTATTCTTTTATTATAAAAGTAATAATTGTAATGATAAGAATAACGATCTTGATGATAATCATTATCATTAATAATGATATCATTATATTCTTATCTTCCTTATTATCATTTTAGTGTTGTTATAATTATCATAATCGTTATCATCATCATTTTTGTTTATATATTTTTTGTCCTCATCATTGATTATTAGTATGATTATTATCATCATCGTCACCATGAAAATCTTTCCACCACAGTTGTCATAATTTATCAGATTTCTCTTGTTTTAATGTTTTTCCTTCCGTTTCTCCCCTCCACATCCTCCTCTTCTTCCTTTACATATTTCTCCTCGGTTATTACCTAATTTTCTTCCTCTTCTTTCTCCCCCTCCTCCTCTTCCTCTTCCTCCATTACATCCTTCTCCTTCACCATCACTTTCGCATTTTTTTCTTCTTCTCTCTCTACTTTCACCGTATTCTTCTCCTCCTCCTCCTCCTCTTTCTCTTCCTCTTCCTCCTTCTTCCCCTAAAAAGGCCAAACCGGCAACTCAACGCCCAACATGAAATAATGGGGGGACTATTTTAAATCATAAGACAGCTTTATCAACGGATGCATTGCATGAGATATTGCACTGACATTTACGATATGCGAGGGAGGAAACACAGAATACAAAGCACAAGATAAAAGAGTAAAAGAGAGGAAGTATACAGAAAGAGAAGAATAAACAAGCGAAGATGGGGAGAAGAACAAGAGGAAGGAGATGGAAAATGAGAAGAAGAAAACGGAGAACCAGAAGAGAAAATAAAAACACCATAGGAAGAAAAGAAAAGAAAAGAATAAGAATTAAAGTAATCAAAAATAGTATAGAAGAAAGATTTTAAAAAATGAAACAAGAAGGAAAGATGAAGAGAACAAGAAAAAAAAAAACGTTACGACACATGAATCGAAAACAAAGACTTGATTTTATTTCTCTTTCCTCTGTTTACTTCCTCGTTCAAATTGAAACCAATTGCTTATCATCTCTTGCAATTGTTTCCATTGCATAACAGAAAGAAAATAAATAAGAACAGTAAACAGTAGACACAGAGCTAATTTTATTATCATTGTGTTTTGTTATGGACTCCGCGCCCATTTTGTTTCTTTTCTGGTTTATATTTGTTGATGTTGTTGCTGTTATTGTTATTATTAACAATATTTTGATTAGAATAATTGTTCTTTTCACAATTTGTTATTGCTGTCATTAGTGGTTAATTATTATCCAAATTATAATTATCATTATTTTCTATTGCTTCATTGTTATGATTATTTTTGTTATCATTATCATTACTCTGATTGTTGTTATTGTGATTATTATGATTGTTGTTATTATCGTTATTATTATTGATATTATTATTGTTGTTGTTGTTGTCATCATTATCATTATTGATATTTTCATCGATCTTATTATCATTATTACTATCATGATTATTATCATTATACTCATTATTAATATAATCAGTATCATTATCATCAGGATTGTGGGTATGGTTATGATTAACATTAATATAATTCATTTCAATTATTCAAAAATTAGCGATACATAGACAGCAACACTTAACTATTTTATACACGCAGAGTTCTTTTCCGCATAATCTAGCAAGGAATCTCACCCTTACTGACACTCATGAGGACTGGTGTTCATTGGCATCAGTGTAGAGCGGATAAAAAAGCGCTGCATAATAGCAGTTAGCAATGAAGCTATTTAATATATGTGATGATACCCGTAATGTTTAATGAGTGTGAATGTTGCTGTTTGCAGTTATTGACTTTTGGATTGATGTGTGAGGGGAGAAGAGAGAGGGAAAGGGGAAAGGAAGAGAGGAGAGGAGAAAAAAGAGGGGAGGGAAGGAAGAGGAAAGGATGGAAAACGGGGGAGGGAGGGGGAGGAGAGGAGGAATGGAGACAGGGAAGTGAGGAGGAGAGGATGGGAAAGGGAGGGGGGAGGGGAGTGAGGATGAGGGGAAGGAAGAGGAAGAGAGGAGGAGGGAGAGGAGAAGAGAGGGGAAGGAAGAGGAAGGGAGGAGAGGAGAAGAGAGGGAGAGAAGAAGAAAGAGGGGAAGGGAAGGGTAATAGACGAGAGGAGGGGAGAGGGAGATGAAAAAGAGAGGAAAAGAGGAGGGAAAAGACAGAATCGGGAGGGAGATAGAAAGAGAGGAGAGAAAAATAACAAGAGGAAATGAGAAGAGACGATAAAGAATGAAATGGGACGATGAAAAATGAAAAGGGAAAAGAAGAAAAAAAGAAAAGAAAAGACGAACAGAGGAAAAAGGGAGATGAAAAGAAATAGGAGGGAGGGAGAGAATATTAAATATTAAATTCCGGATTATCTCCCCCCCCCCCCACCTTATTTTCTAGAGCTTCAGCAAAGCTTTCAGAATTTCCGGAGATTGAGAGACGTGAGGCTGAACAACGGAAGCTGAGGCTGGAAATCCGAGCGATTCGTTTTAATAAATTATAAAATCCGGAGAGTAATAATGATATTGGTAATAATGTTATTAATGATAATGAGGGTAATATGATAATAACAATAACTGTAATGATGATAATAATGACGGTAGTAGTAGTCATGATGGTAGTAGTGATAACAATAGTAATGATAATAATGATAATAATAATAATAATGATAACAATAATAAAAATAGTAGTAGTAGTAATAATATTAACAAGATTAAAAATGATAATTGTAATAATACAGATGAGGATAATAACAACAACAATAATAATGATAATAATAAAAAACAATATTGAAGATCAATAATTCGTGTCCGGCTGGAGCGGAAGCCGGAAGCCGGAAGGGCAAGGAAGGGAGAACCGGCTGGCTTGGCTTCGCGTCCGGCTTGCGTCTTGAGCTTTTTCGGTTAAAGGAACAGATTATACGTGGCGCGGTTTAGGGGGGGGGGCAGGGGCGGTGGTTAGGGGTAGGGATGGGGAGGAAGGAGGAGGTTTTAGGAAGGATTTTTGTGTTTTTTTGAGAGGGAGAGGGGAAAGGGGGGGTGATAGAGGTAGGGAACGGGGCAAAACAAGGGAGAGGGACAAAACGTTTAAAAAAAATGGTTAAAGTGGGAAAGGTAGCTAAGAAAGAAATATCGAAAAGAAACTATGCTGATAATAATAATAATTATAATAATAATAATAATAATAACAATAATAACAATGATGATGAAGAACAATAGCAATAAGAAGAAGATAAAAGAAAGAAAAGAACGCATTACATTGGCTGGAATTCGCTCCGCCAGTAAGATTCGACTCCCCCCTCCCCCTCCCCTCCCCGGGGTGCCGATTGAACGCATAACAACAAGGTCACAACCGCCCACGCCCCCTCGAAGGAAGTCAAGAAGGAGAGAGGGGAGAGAGGGGAAGCGAAAAGGAACTTTTACTCTCTTTATCGCTCTCTCTCTCTCTCTCTCTCTGTCTCTCTATCTCTCTCTCTCTCTCTCTCTCTCTCTCTCTCTCTCTCTCTCTCTCTCTCTCTCTCTCTCTCTCTCTCTCTCTCTCTCTCTCTCTGTCTCTCTGTCTCTCTCACTCACTCTTTCTCTCTCTTTATTTCTCTTTACCCCTCTCTTTCTCTGCCTTTTTATCTATCTATATTTCATTCTCGCTCATTATCACCCAACCTTGTCTAATCTGAAAAGAAAAAAAAATCTATTACAAAATGGCAATAATTTTCGGCGTGAATATGATCTAAAGGATTTAGATCTTTTCGCTAGATATAAAAAACGGATTATGAATTAGTTTATATACTGCTCCTCTCATCCCAAAGAAATAAAATGAATAGAATTTAATAGAATTTGAAATGTAATCCCACACACGAACGCACTCGAAATGAGATTTCCCGCCAAGCTCACTTAATCTATTTGCTTAATCTAAAATAATAGAATGTAATAAACTGTATAATTATATCTATCTTAGTGTAAAGAATGATAATTAATAAATATTAAATCGCAAACGCGAACGCACACACGATTTCCCGCCAATTTTCTGCCGCCATTGTTTCCGCCTCAAGGTCGGGCGAGAGAAATCACGCACCCGTGTAGTTACAATGAATGGCTGTTGCAAGACTATATTTAAATCTGTTACTTTGCTTTTGGAGTCACTAATTGCATTTTCGTATTAGAAATGTTATTAGTATGCTGTTTTATATATGTATGTCTTTTTTTCCTTTCTTTATTTCTTATTAAAATCTTTTTTTAATGTCTTCCAAATGAAATAACTTTGTATTACTTTTTACATTTGTATTACTTTTTTCCTATTTTTTGTTAAATGTTAACTCTTTATTCTTTCTTTTAGCACGTGCCATAGAAAAAACATCTCTTGCTGTCATGACATCTACTGGATGGGTGTCCGCCATTACAGTCACGGTTGGAGGGCGGGACGCTTGAGATCAAATGAAAATAATCGGTAGTTTATCTGGTGAAGTGGAGAACCGGGATGGGGGGAGGGTAAAGAAGAAGAAGGGGAATAGGAGAAGAGGGGCAGGGGAAAGGATATAAGGCAGGAGAACAGGAGAAGAAGGGGAGGGAAAAGGGAAGGAGAATTGAAGAAAGAAAGGGGAAAGGAGAAGAGGGGACGAGAGCCAAAGTTCCAGTTACCACAACGAAGGAAAGAGAACGAACCAACACACATACATGTGTCATCTCTCTTTCTCTCACTCTCACTCTCTCTCTCTCTCTTTCTGACAACAATCATCTCGAAAGTTAAATCAGACCGAGCCAAATCTTTCCGTATGAAATTCGAGCTCCTTCAGCAAACCGACAAAGCGAGAGAGAAAGCGAGAAAAATAAGCACGAGAGAGAGTGAAAAATATGCGGACATAGAGAGATAACGAACGTGAATGATAGGGAGAGACAGAAGCATAGACAGAGACAGAGACGGAGACGGAGACAGAGACAGATAACAGAAAGAGAGAGAAGAGAAGGAGACACACACACACGCAGAGAGGAAGGGAGAGATAATACCTAGAGTAGCAAGGGTGCAGATAGGATCCTCAGAGCGAGCATGGCCATCGTGCGGGCCGTGGGTTGGGCGAGGGAGTGGGAGCGACAATGGGGCCAGTAACAAGCGTATCCGGTGCCTGCTGGGTGGAGTCCGTGTGTGTGTGTGTGTATGTGTGTCTCTTCGCGCTGCGCACTGTTTGCCGGGAGTACGGACAGGTTTGCTAGGTTGAGGGTCCCCTCGGAAACACCTTGACGATCGTGTTTGGTCTGAACTGTCGTTTGTATCTTCCTTTCTAAGGGGTTTGGTGAGGTTGTGGCTAATGGTTTGTGTGGGGGTTTCTCTCTAATATAAGAAATTTGGCATTGAGTGTAGACGTGAAGAATGAAGAGCAGGGGGAGTGATCACCTCTATTGTCATACGCTGGGGAAGCTCGTGCTGTTTGCACGATTCGAGAATGTCATTGGTTGCAACATTCTCACCCCTCCCCCCTAATTCGCATTTCTATTCAATGAGGAGCAATCGGTTCACAAAACCGTAACCCACAATTATCCTTGTCCTCTTCCATTCACAAAATCAATCTCGAGCAGCTCGACCACTGACCTACTGTAGGTGGCGCGGCTGCGTGCGCCCCTCTCCCCTCTCTCTCTCCCCCTTCTCCCCTCCCTACGATAACAAGGAAATCACTCATCAACCAGCTTTGCCGTCACCATCATTACCACCTAGGGCTACCAGCACCTACCTTGCGGGACGCCAAGCATCTCTTTCCTGGCTCTGCCTCTCTCCCTTTCAAAAACCGTGCCTAGGCTCGGGGAGGGGGGGGGGCTGTCATGCATTCTTTTCGAAGAGTGGATTTTGATATTCTGGCATGAAGTTTTTTTGTTTTTTTATTATTTTTTTTTTCTTTTTGCTCTCTTGCTACTGTTATTATTTTTTAATGAGGAATAAAAAAGGTCAAAATAGCAAATAATTTTTGAGACCAGAGATTTAAGATCCCATTTAAAAAATCACACCTTCAGATCATCTATGAAAATACAAACGACTAGAACAACTGTATCTTTAAAAGACCAATAAAAAGTCAATTACAAAATTCAATCAGCAAGGGAGTGGGGGAGGGGGAGGTGTCACAGACGACGAGACAAAGTCGTCAGACCCAAAACATTTCCCAGAAGTCGCACCAAACTCGGGTGTTCATGACATATAGAGACGTTAATGCTGTGCTAGAAGTTATGGGTCTTTTCCTGTCGCTGAGTGTGATGGCGCTGACCACACCCCCATCCCCCCAGACACCTACCCCACTCCCCATATGCCCCCCTTGCCCCCCACACCCTCATCCATCTGCTGCGATGACCGGCGACGCCACCGCCGTCCCGCCCCGCTCTCGCATCCTCCATGGCTGCTCCATCAAGTGTTTCCCTCCCTCACTCTTGGCCAAGACATCGTCCCCGATCCGGTGTTTCGGGAGAAGGGGAGAGGGGGGTAAAGGGGGAAGGGGGGGAGAGGGAAGCCCGGGGTGAAAACAGGGGTAGGTGTATTTTTTCCCCTCTCTCTCTTTCTTTCTCTCTCTGTCTGTCTCCATCTCTCCAATCTTCCCGGCTTTAGTATGCTTACTCTGGAATCAGTGTTTCTACGGTCAGGGCCTTGACCGAGGGCTAGCAGGAAGGCGAAATTGCCAGCTGGGATAATGGTTAGTAACAGAAGGTGTGGGTATGAGCGGGCGCGAAGGGCAGTGCGGGTGGGTGAGCAAAATGACGTTTGGTGCCCTGGCGATCGCTCTTGTTGCCGTCGCCACTCTGTCTGGTAGACCTGCTGGTGACTCACCCAAGCTGCGGTGTGACATGCATAACATGAGGTCCCGTAAAGCAAGAATCACCGCGGGAGGATGATTGCGTAGCAAAATGTGATTAACGCTGTGTGACTGTATCCCCTTTGATGAGTTCTGATGAATTTAGCTCTGTTTTTTCCGTACAGCTTAGAAAGGATTGCCGCCCTGGTGCCCGCGTCAGAGAACGCTCTGTGGGGAATATGACCAGCCTTTCTCTACAGCAAGTAGGAGATGGTGACGTTGTTTCCATTTTGTGTTATTGTTTGGAGCTTAAACATGTTTTTTTTTTAGCCTCGCGACACCCGTGCATGCTATGATTTCATCTGTATATACACTGAGAAAAAAATGGCGTGAAATGGATGTGATAGCATGGAGTCTCAAGGTCATAATCAATTTATAGAAAAGTCTGAGGAAATATAGGCAAAGATACTGAAAACATTTGTTATGTTTGATCGCCCAGATAAAGTATGGGTTATTTGCGCCATAACGGTTGTTTAATTTAACCCTAAATGACATGCCTTTGATTTAACCTTTTTTTCTTGAATTAATTGGCTATTTTTCTTCTATACAGTTATCATGCATGACTATATACAAAGTGTTTGGATGTATAATCAAACTCGTTGCACTGATATGCATGATTTTATAAATGAATGTTATTCAGGTTATGCACGAGACCATGACGTATTGTTTGTTTATTTGTGTGTTCGGCAAGTCACGTGATGAGTGTTAAGCATGATCTTTGTCATTATTTGCATTAAAGTTGACCGCTGAAAAGCAACGATAACAGCATGCTTCGTAAGTGTTATAATAATATTAACATATTAATGTGGACAGTCATGACATGAAAAACACCTAACCTGAAAGGAAAAGTGAGATTTTGCTGTTAACTTACTGTATATCTAATGATGTTTAATCCGTGATATTAAGTCTTTTTGCAGAAACTCATGGATCGTGTTGTAGTAGAATCGAGAAAGCTTTAGTGTCAGAGCTGTCGTGAAAACTTCAGTCACTTCTTCATTCAGACAAGAGGATAAATTTGCCATAAAATAGTTTTGTTGGCAGTTTCCGCCTCACACACCCTCGGCTAAAGCTTTCTTCGTTTTTGTAGTGCATTCCTGTAATGTGGATAGTAATGGATATGTTGATTTTAACACATGATAATATAGACTGACCTTAATAACTCACCTCTATACCCTTTATTAATCTTTTAAAATATATATAGACCGGCACCAAAAGCTCCAAATAATAATGTCGAGGTGTTCCTTCTTTGCTCTGTCATTACTTTAGTGACCCAAACGAGCGCGCCATTTATTTATTTTGAAAATCATGCAGTTTACTAAGGTACAACATATTATAGTTTAACACCCTGGTAACTGCATCAATATATGTTTAAGAGTCTGTGTGTTTTACTTGGGGTATCGCAACTGGTAGAGGAAGTGTATTTAATGCAAAATGGTTTCATTGGAAAATTATTTTTTTGGGGGGGGGGAAGAGCCGTTGATTGCTATTTAAACGGTGTGATATACTGTGGTTTCATATTTATCGTATAATTACGCATTTCCTTTTTTTGTTGATATCTATCTACATCTCTCCCTCTCTCTCTCTCTCTCTCTCTCTCTCTCTCTCTCTCTCTATATATATATATATATATATATATATATATATATATATATATATATATATATATATTCTTAAAATATTAAAGAAAACAAGATATAGGACATAAAGAGTATTTTTTTCATTGGGTTCGTATAAAGGGATAGCATGGATAAACAAATAAATCTCTTTATTTGAATCACAAATTTATTCACCGTTAATCGGAGAGCAATCTGTCTGTGTGACTGATTAGACCGTAATGGTTAAGGGTGGGGTAGAGGGATGTCTCGTTAATTCCTCTACACTGGGCAACGTAAAGGCAACATTTCTCAATATTTACTTTCTTCTTCTTCCGTGATATCACTTAGGACACGAGATCCACTGATGTCTCTTGAAACGTGATATTTATCAGTGTCCTCAAGTGATTAGCGAACTGACCCCAAACTCGGCAAGCTGAAAGAGCCAGTAAGATGGAGGGGAGATTACTGCGCTGTGATTGGCCAGCGCGCCCACATGGCCAACGCTGATTGATCAATTGTGTGCCAATCACAGCGCTCCCAGGAGTCGAGTTACACGTGCTTCACTCACCTCAGCGTCTGGCGGAAGTGAGTTGCCTGTTGCTGCCTTGCTAGAAGGGTGAATATGTTGCTTTCTCTTTACGGTGAATCATTTTTTCAGGTGTTTTTGTTTGTAGATGTATTAGTTGCATTTTCTGATGGTTAATTTTGTCAATAGCATATGGATTTCTGCTCAACGGGATAAATGTTATATTTTCAACGGAAGTGTTCGACCCGTGTGACAGGATTTCAACTTTATGACGAAGAAAGTGATGAAACTATATCATCAACGGGCTTCCACACTGTTTTGTCAAATGACGCTTCCATAACTCACCACTACAATGAATCGCCAAACATCCGGGAACCGCAAATATCACCGACGCGTCACGGAAGGACGGAACCCCTTTTATAACGAAGCTCTTTATATGATTTTTGACAATTCTTTATAGAGCTCAAAGTCCGTTCCGTTTGTTTGATTGATTGGGTGGAAAAGGACCATTCCTTCCTGTGATCCTTTCATCTCCTTTCTGTAGTTATTTCAGGACAAGTTTGCATCGAAAATGTGGTCAAAATCACACAGCGATATATAATTTGGTTGAGTTTGCATTTGTGTTCGTTGTGTGTGTGTGTGTGTGCGTGTGTGTGTGTGTTCTGTGTATGCGTGTGTATTTGTGTGCCGCGTATGCACGTGAATGTATGCGTGTGTGTGTGTGTGTGTGTGAGTGTGTTTTCTGTGTATGCGTGTGTATTTGTGTGCTGCGTATGTACATGAATGTATGCGTGAGTATGTGTGTATGTGTTTGTATGCTGTGTATGTGCGTGTGTGTGTGTGTGGTTCGTCTCCCCCGCCCTTTTCCGCCAAGCCTTGTGCAATGGCGTGACGCAAACACCGTGATGGCGAGTCGCGTCAGTCAATTTGTAAATGCGAGAGAGAGAGAGAGAGAGAAACGAAGCAGGTTTGTATAATTTGTATTTGTTTATTTGTTTCTTATTTCTACTTCTAGGTTAACTCTAACGTAGGTTTTGTTTCGTCGTTTGGTTCATGTCAAGGCTTCATTCATATGGTAGTTTTCCTGTGGGTAAATATGAGGTTAATTCATGTCAAAATTGAGGTCGATTCGTTTTCTACATCGGGTTCTGTAGTTGTGCGGATCGCTGAGCCCACACGCGTGTACAACCGACATCCATAAAACTCAATAAAATAATTGGACTCTTTCCCTTCCTTCCTCCCTCCCACCCTTCCTCCTTAAAGATACGCCAAGAATGAACGAAACGATATCAATTAAAGACGGTGACAAGATCTGACAGCCTCAGCGACGTCGTAAACAAGAGTTGAAAGGGTGGAGATGGTGGTCCGGAAGGCCGCTTTCCCCTCGCGTGCACACACACACACACACACACACACACACACACACACACACACACACACACACACACACACACACACACACAGTCACACAGAACACTCGTGCTGTCAGATTGAGTGAGTGATAGCTCCGTTTTGCAAATCTGAGGCGAGAGGAAGGAAAGACAGTTAGAAGGAGAGTGACAATTAGAGAAAGAGAGAGGAAGGAAGGAAGGAAGGAAAGAATTTTCGATTCCATTTCTTGTTCCCATTTTCCTCTTTATGTTTTTGTTTTATGGTTAGTTTGTTATTTTGTTTTTATAGTGTTTGGAACTCTTCGTACTTTCCTTATAATGACATTGACACTAGTAATGTTGATGATGATATTGATAATGATGATTTCATAATTATATGTTCAATATATTTACCCGTATGTATTAAGAAAAAAATGTCAGCTAAAAATAGCACTTGCTCATTTATAGCGATGTCGGCCTCGCTTTATATTTACGGTCCTTTAACCCTGATATTTTCCCGCTCATTTTTATTGTTACAATTTTCATTTCAAAACAGTAGAGAAAATGTATTTTTTTTATTTCAATACAAATTCTATTCCAGACCAATGGTGCATTTTTCAAGATCACGCTACAAAATTTATTTCAAAATCAGGTTACAAAATACATTTCCCTCGACAGCCTTCCTCTTCCACCTCGCCCATTTCCTTCAAGTGACCTGTTAGCGGAAGATTAAAATTACGTTTACAATTACTAACTCCTTCTGACTCTTGCACAATTGCTTCATTGTGTATTGTCCTGCTTTCTTTGTTTGTGTTTCGTATTGTTGTTGTTGTTAGTGTAATATTGTTTCTTTTTTATTCATGTTTGTACTTAATGTTGTTGTTTTTTCGTTTTTATATATTTAATGTTTTTTTTTTTCGTTTTTTCTTTTCTTTTGTATTTTGTCTTTTTTCTTACTTTGTAGACTTATTCATTCATCTGTCTCTTTCTCTTTTTTTCTAGTTTTGTTCATTTCTTCATTTACTTTCTTCTTATAGACTCTCTTTCGCCGTTTATCAATTGACGTTCTTCCGCATGTACTTCTTCGAAAAAGAAAAAGAAAAGTGAAAAACAAGTGATGGTGACAGTGCGTGTTGACGCAAAAGACAGAAACCTCGTTGTTTGTTTGCTTTTCATCTGTTCATTTTTTTAAACCTCTAAATAGTTTCCTTTTGCATTTTCTTTCCGTGTATATTTACATATTTCTTTAACCTGACTTAATAAGACCGCGCAAAAAGGCTTTCGGAGTCACATCGGGGTCCTTCGGTAATTACTGTCTTCATTTTCACACTTGCGCATCACGTGGCACTTTTGTTTTTGTTGATGCGGGGTTTTTTCTTTCCTCCTCCTCCGCTCTCGGGTGTTTTGCCACGCAACTTGTCTTTATTTACTGTATTAAGACAGATGAATTAGACGTAAGAGCCTGTAACAGGATCGAGCGTCTTATATTTTGGGGAAGCATCTGCTTCTTGTCACGGAAGGAGTGACGGATTGTGGGACTCTCGGGCCGGGATCTCGCCGAGTCTCTTTCTTACTCTTTCTCTCGATCTATTTGTCGATCGATCTTGCTCAATTTTCTCTCTCTCTCTCTCTCTCTCTCTCTCTCTCTCTCTCTCTCTCTCTCTCTCTCTCTGTCTGTCTGTCTGTCTATCTATTTATCTATTCATTTCTACCTCTATCTCTCTCCATATTTATCTATCCATCTATCTATTTATCTATCTATATCCATCTACCTATTTTTATCTATCTATCTCTATTCATCTATCTCTTTACTAAGCGTACAGACAAAACAAAATCTACTGTTTTGTTTTGTCTCATATACATGCACTTAACCTCAACAATGTGGGGCAGCGACGGGAAGAGATGAGAGAGAGAGAGAGAGAGAGAGAGAGAGAGAGAGAGAGAGGGGGGGGGGGGGAGAGAGAGAGAGAGAAAGAGTTAAATAGAGGGGGGGGGGGTAGTGAGAGAGAGACAAGACAGACGTAGAAAAAGAAAAAGAAAGGGAAGAAAAGGACAGAGAGACGAGAGATAATAATAGGAAAGGGAGAGCGAGAGAATGAGAGAGAGAGAGAGAAAGAGCGAGCGATTGTGTGTGAGAACTGGTGAATGGGTGGACCTCGCCTCCTCTCTCCTCCCTCTACCCCACCCCACCCCCCACCCACCCATTACTGTAGTGAGAGAAAGAGGGAGAGAAAGAATGAGAGAGAGAGAGAGCGAGCGACAGCGACGTGTAATTATGACGTGAGAACTTCTTGCTACGTTATCTGCCGCCTTGATAGCATGACCTAGGACAGTCAGCATTGTGCCTTTTCGTCGGTTCCTTGCTATTTGGAGAGTCGCGTTTTTTTCTTTCTCTTTCTCTCTCTCTCTCTCTCATTATCTCTCTCTCTCTCTCTCTCTCTCTCTCTCTCTCTCTCTCTCTCTCTCTCTCTCTCTCTCTCTCTCTCCCTCTCTCTCTCTCTCCCTCCCTCCCTCCCTCCTTCTCTTAGTCTCACCCCTTCTCCCTATTCTCCCCCTCTCCTTGATTCCTTTCTCCTTCCCTCTTCATCTTTATTTCCTCTCTCTCACCCAACCCAAGCCCACCACCAGCAGCCTCCTCTCCCTTACTCTCTCCATCCATTGCTCTCCACCTCCCCCCACCTCCCACTTCTCCACAATTCACTTCCTCTCCCCCTCCCTTCCCCCCCCCCCACTCCACTTCCCCACACCCATCCCTC
>BOPN01003697.1:131373-141373 GCA_017312705.2 Penaeus japonicus | reverse complement strand
GAGGAGGAATTTCTCAACGTGCGAATACCTCCTCTAACTTATTTCTATCTGTAAGAACTGAGTCTTAGGATGAACCTTTTTATTCAGCTTATTGAAGGTACTCCGACTTATTGCAATATAGTCTGACCTTTTTTTTTTTTTTTTTTTTTTTTTTTTTTTTTTTGTCTTTTATACTACCTATTGCAAGAGGCTTTAGCTGTACCTTTATATAAGACGTTTATCTCTCTTCTAAAAACTTATGGAAGTCTTTGAAACTTTCCATAACTAAATATTTTTTAGACGAGATCCGTGTTAGTTTTCCATGAGATGATTATAAGATCTATTCTAGTTTACTTTTATTGATCTCTCTCTCGTTATCTGTCTGTCTGTCTGTCTCTCTGTCTCTGTCTCTGTCGCTGTCTCTCGCTGTCTCTCTCTCTCTCTCTCACTCTCACTCTCACTCTCACTCTCACTCTCACTCTCACTCTCACTCTCACTCTCACTCTCACTCTCACTCTCTCTCTCTCTCTCTCTGTCTGTCTGTCTGTCTGTCTGTCTGTCTGTCTGTCTATCTGTGCATATGTATATATATATATATATATATATATATATATGTATATATATGTGTATGTATATATATTATTAATATAATAATAAAAAATAATAATAATAATATTAATATAATATTAATAATAAAATAATATTAATAATAATAATATTAATATAATATATAATAATAATAATATTATTAATAATAATAATATATAATATATTATATATAATATAATAATAATAATAATAATAATAATAATAATAATAAATAATAATATTAATAATATAATAAATAATAATATATTATTATTAATAATATATTATTAATAATAATATTATATATTATATATATAATAATAATAAATAATAAATAATAAATAATAATAAATATATAAAATATTATATTCTCTCCCTCTCCTTCTCCTTCTCCCTCTCCCTCTCCCTCTCCCTCTCCCTCTCCCTCTCCCTCCCCCTCCCCCTCCCCTCTCCCTCTCCCTCTCCCTCTCCCTCTCCCTCTCCCTCTCCCTCTCCCTCTCCCTCCCCCCCCTCTCTCTCTATATATATATATCTATTTCTCTCTCTCTCTCTCTCTCTCTCTCTCTCTCTCTCTCTCTCTCTCATTCTCATTCTCATTCTCATTCTCATTCTCATTCTCATTCTCATTCTCATTCTCATTCTCATTCTCATTCTCATTCTCATTCTCATTCTCCCTCTCCCTCTCCCTCTCCCCCTCTCTTAAAATCCTTGGCCGGGGGGAGAAAGGAGAAAGGAGAGAGACAGACCTAATCCTCCGGGAAATGGCTCGAGGCAACGAGATCCTACGCACTTATCCTTTCCTCTCCTCGCTCCTCTTTCTGCCTGACCAAGAAACCTGTTGCAGGGGTTTGTCCATGCGCGCATGACCCAAGTCCTCCCCTTTCGGTTCCTGGCACGCGTTGCTGCATGGCGATTGGCGTGCGTTTCGTCTGTGCTTCTCTCTCTGTCTCTCTTTCTCTTTCTTTCTCTCTTTCTCTTTTCCTCTCTCTGTCTCCTTCTCCTTGTCCAAATTCCTCCTCTCCTCCCGCCCCTCTCTCTCACTCACTTCTTCTCCATCTCCTTCTCCCTCTCTCTTTCTATCACTCCATCTCCTTCTCCCTCTCCCTCTCCCTCTCCCTCTCCCTCTCACTCTCCCTCTCCCTCTTTCTTTCTTTCTTTCTTTCTTTTTCTTTTTTTTTTCTTTCTTTCTTTCTTTCTTTCTTTCTTTCTCTCTCTCTCCCTCTCCCTTTCCCTCTCCCTTTCTCTCTCTCTCGCCCTATCTCTTATCTCTTTGTTGAGCGACGGAAGTCTCTCCTCGTTCGAACATACCTGTAAAAGAGATAAAAAGTAGTATTAGAATACAATAAGTAATTCAGTGATAATGATCATGATAATTATAATGATAATGATGATGATGATAATGATGATGATAATGATGATGATTATGATGGCGACGATGATGATGGTAAACTACTATTACAACTATCAATAATGATGATACTACCAATAATACGAAGAACAATTAGAAGCAAACACGGAAAAATACACAAGCACACAAAGAGAGAGAGATAGAGAGAGAGAGAGAGAGAGAGAGAGAGAGAGAGAGAGAGAGAGAGAGAGAGAGAGAGAGAGAGAGAGAGAGAGAGAGAGAAAGAGAAAGAGTGAGAGAGAGAGAAAGCGAAAGAGAGAGAGAGAGAGAGAAAGAGAAAGAGAGAGAAAGCGAAAGAGACAGAAAGAGAAAGAAAGAGAGACAGAAAGAGAGAGAAAGCGAAAAAGACAGAAAGAGAAGAAAGAGAGAGAGAGAGAGCGAAAGAGACAGAAAGAACCCAAGCTACTCAACCGTTCTTCCTGCACCTTTGAGAAAGAGAGAAAAAAAAAAAAAAAAAACTCCAGGGGCAACACAGCCGCCAAACCAGACCCTCTCCAGCCTCGCCGTAATCTGCGAGGCCAGTGGAACAGCCACCCATTTTATTTTCTTACGTGGAGACTCGATGTTTCCAAGAGGGGAGAGCGAGGGGAAAAATGTCCTCCTGCCTTCTTCTTCTTCTTCTTCTTTTGCACACACTCTCTTGACTTTCGACTCCTCCTCTTTTTTTTTTTCGTCTAACTTTCCTGATGTGGGGTGGGGTATGTTCGGGCGGTATGTGGAGGCGGTGGAATTGATGCCATGTCGGTTATGTTGTTGTTATTCTGTTCTCTCTCTCTCTCTCTCTCTCTCTCTCTCTCTCTCTCTCTCTCTCTCTCTCTCTCTCTCTCTCTCTCTCTCTCTCTCTCTCTCTCTCTCTCTTTCTCTTTCACACACACACACACACACACACACACACACACACACACACACACACACACACACACACACACACACACACACACACACATATATATATATATATATATATATATATATATATATATATATATATATATATATATATATGAGTGTGTGTGTATGTACGTATATGAGTGTGTGTGTATGTCTGTCTGTATATGTGTACACGAACTGGCAAAAATCAAAACTCTGCTATCACATTCAATTCTGCAACTCGAAGTCCTTCAAAAGCACCAAACTATCTCGGTTCAAGCAACTCCTCGCAAACAGTATCTTTGAAAGACCAACATCAAGCAAGACTTAATTATTCACACTCGATTGCTTGCGAATGTTGCCAGAAGCAGCTCTTAGATAGCGGTTTTGAGAGATGTTCTGGCTGGCGAAGATTGCACTTAGTCATGTAGTCCTATAGTCCTTATTTATGTTTATGTACAGTATACTTATACATATATGTGTGTGTATATATATTTTGTATATATATATACATGCATACATACATATATATATATATATATATATATATATATATATATATATATATATATATATAGAGAGAGAGAGAGAGAGAGAGAGAGAGAGAGAGAGAGAGAGAGAGAGATAGATAGATAGATAGATATATAGTTATAGACAGATAGATAATTAGATAGACAGATATAGATATATATATAACTATAGATAGAAAGATAGATATGCAGATATATATGTAGACATATAGTTATAGATGGATAGATATAGAATACATATAAAATGTATGTACATACACACATACACACACACACACACACACACACACACACACACACAACACACACACACACACACACACACACACACACACACAAACATACGCACACACACACACACACACACACACACACATATAGATAGATAAATAGATATAGATATATATATGTATATATATATATTTGTATATATATATATATATATGTATATATATACATATATCTATCTATCTATCTATCTATCTATCTATCTATCTATCTATCTATCTATCTATCTATCTATCTATCTATCTATATATATATATATATATATATTTATATATATACATATACATACATATATATATGAATATATATAATATATATATGGGTAGCCATTATGAGCTCTGAATTCTTTCAGTGTTGAATAGCACATTAGTACACGCACACAGCCACACCTACATACACACACACACATACATAGATATAAACGCATGCAGGATTAAAGGCAACTTTCTTCCTGCATCACAGAAACAAAACACAGACGCGCGACCATACGATCTCCTCGTACGAGTCACCTCCACATTAACTTTCTTAACGCTTAAAGCACAAAACAAAAATACGAGCAAAGTTAAAATGACAATGTAATAAACTAGAAGTCTGTTCCCCTCTTTCCCAATCTCTCTCTCTCTTCCCTCTCTCTCCCTCCTTTCCCTCCCTCCCCCTTTTATCTTACTCGCTCCTTCCTCCTGTTCGTATCTCTATTTCAATCTTTTCTCTCCCCTTCCCCTCCCCTTACTTCTCTCCTCCCCCTTTCTCCTTCTTCCCATTGCTCTCTTCTCTCCCTTTTCCAGGTTCTCCATTATTCCCTCTCTCCTTTTACCTCCTTCCTTCCTTCCCTCCCTCCCTCCCTCCCACCCTCCCTCCCTCCTTCCCACCCTACCTCTCCCCCTATCTCTCTCTCCCTCCCTCCCTACCCACCCCCCACCCCCTTCCACAGCCCCGTGATAATGAAAGCAGCAATATCACCAGCGAAGGCCAGAGTGGAAATCTACGGACCCGCACGCCGCGTTTTAATCCCTCTTCAATTATTCTGCCGCGTCTCTTATCTAGCCGTGATCTGGAAGCCCGAGCTCGTGATAACAAATATTAGAGAGAAAATAAGAAAATATACATAAACAGAAACAAAAATACTCTGAAGAAAAAAAACTTGAAGAGGGCTCGCGTTTGTTGAGAAAAGGGGGAAGCGGGTGGAAGAGGAAGAGGAGGAGGAAGAGGAGGAGGGGGAAGAGATGGAGGAGGAAGGGGAAGGGGGAGATGTGGAAGAAGAAGGAAGAGGGGGAAGAGATGGAGGAGGAAGGGGAGGAGGGGAGAGATGTGATGGAGGGAGATAGAGAAGAGGGAGGGGAGAGATGTAGGAGGAAGGGAGGGGGAAGAGATGGAGGAAGAGGAGGGGGAGAGATGGAGGAGGAAGGGGAGGGAAAGAGATAGAGGAAGGAAGGGGGGGAGGAAGAAGGGAAAGGGGAGAGGGGAGAGGAAGAAAGGGGAGGGGAGAGGAAGGAAGGGGGGGGGGAAGAGGAAGGGAAGGGGGAGGAGGGGAGAGGAAGGAGAGGAAGGAAGGGGGGAGGAAGAAGGGAAGGGGGGCAGGGGAGGGGGAAAAGATAGAGGAGGAAGGGGAAGGGGGAGATGTGGAGGAAGAAGAGGAGGGGGAAGAGGAGGGGGAAGAGGAGGGGGAAGAGATGGAGGAGTAAGGGAATGGGGAAGAGATGGAGGAGGAAGGGGAGGAGGGGAGAGATGTGATGGAAGGGAGATAGAGAAAGGGGAGGGGGAGAGATGGAGGAGGAAGAAGGGGGGGAAGAGATGGAGGAGGAAGGGGAAAGAGGAAAGAGGAGAGATGGAGGAGGAGGAGGAAAGAGGGAAGAGATGGAGGAGGAAGGGGAAGGGGAAGGGGGAGAGATGGAGGAGGAAGGGGATGGGGGAGGGGAGGGGTAGGTGGAAGTAATCTAATTAACTTATCCCAATAAAACAACTAATAACTTGATTCTGACTTGAATCTAATTGACCACATCCTGCAGCCTTAATCAGTCACGGCTTATTGCATATCATATTTTTCTCTTTCTTTCTCTCACATTCTCTTTCGTTTTTTGTTTTCTTTTTTTTCCTTTCTCTTTCGAATATGCTAAATCTCTCGCATCAGAGGCACGTAGGCAACGAGAGATAGAAAAAAAAAGAAAAAAAAGAAAAAAAAAAAAAAAAGAAAAAGAAAAAGAAAAAAAAAGAAAAAAAGAAAAGAAAAAAATGAAAAAAGAAAAAAAGAAAAAAAAGGAAAAAAAGAAAAAGAAAAAAATATATATATACATAATTTTTATTTTAAAGTTGTCAATCACAAATTATTTCTGCAGAGAGTCGAAAAAAAAGTAATTTCAATATATAATGTTGAATGTCGCAGTCATTCAGTCGGAGTGTTTAATTTCGCATAATTTAAATATAATTCCAATTAATGATAATGATTCTATTCCGTAATTAACCACGCCAATAAAACCGGCAGCCTTTTTGCCTTACTGGCATTAGCAAAAAGAATGTCCTTGAATTAAAATGATGATATCAATAGTATTAATAGTAATGATAATAATAATTATAATAATTAAAATAATAATCATAATAATCAAAATAAGAATTATAATAATCAAAATAAGAATTATAATAATCAAAATAAGAATTATACTTATCAAAATAATAATTACAGTAGTAATAACAATAGTAACAATAATAATAACAACAATAACAACAATAATCACAATGATAACAACAACAACAAACCAATACATAAATAAAAAACAAACAAGTAAGACATAAAACAAACAAACAAACAAAAAAAATTCCAAACCGCCATCCTGTTGCAAAGAAAAGGAAGTTTCCTTTGCAATTGGCAAACGTCACCTTTCTTCCTCTCTCATTTCCTCTCAACTTCCTCTGAGGAGAGAGAGAGATCTTGCTACACCTATGACGTCATCACATCCGGGTTCTCAGAGAATTTCAACCTTTTAGGGACTCATCAATTATTCTCGAGTGAATTAATAAATGATGTTGGGAACGAGATGAAGGTTTTTAAGATTTGAAAATAAGATGAAGAGGGACTAAGTATGGAATGAGTTTCGAAATTTTGTGCATGATGTAATATGAAGAAAAAAAACACGATATTGAATGAATTTTCGAAATTTTGTGCATGATGAAATGTGAAGAAAAAAAACGATATTGAATGAATTTTTAATTTTTATAGATGAAATATGAAGGAAAAACGATATTGAATGAATTTTTAAATTTCATGCAATATGAAATATGAAGAAAAAACGATATTGAATGAATTTCGAAATTTTATACGTAAAATATGAAGAAAAAAACATAATGTAAAACAAATATGGCGTCCTATAAAAAATAAAAAAAATACATACCAGACGAAAAAAAACATAATATAAAATCAACATGACATACAAAAAAAAAAAAAAAAAAAAAAAAATACAACAATCACAACACAGACACAAGTGAATAAACATCAACATAACACAATGCATATTCTTTTATGAGAACACATCACACATAATCCATCCATAACAACATGATTTAATTAGATATCTGTGCAACATGATCCTAATCACCATCCTTCAGGTAAATATATAATAAGCCACATGATATACAGAAATATACCTACGATTGATGCAGGATTATCATTCAATATCAAAGATCAAAGTCAAAGTTTCGGATCAAAGTGGTGAAATGTAAGAGAGAGAAAAAGTGGATTTATCTTTGAAAAATAAAATCATTAAGAGAATTTAAATATGTGTACATATGATTTAGATTAGATCTTTTTAGTATCCGATGGATAGCATGATGATGATGGTGGTGATGGTGATGATGATTATGGTGATGATGATGATGGTGATGATGATGATTATGGTGGTGATGATGATGATGATGTTAATGATGATGATGATGATGGTAATGACGATTATAATGATGATGATGATGATGGTGATGACGATTATAATGATGATGATGGTGATGACGATTATAATGATGATAATGGTGATGATTATAATGATGATGATGATGATGGTGATGACGTTCATAATGATGATGATGGTGATAACGATTATAATGATGATGGTGATGATTATAATGATGATGATGATGGTGATGACGATAACGACAACGACGACGACGATAATAAATAGATAAATAGGTAGATAGATAGGTAGATGGATAGAGAGAGAGAGAGAGGGAAAGAAAGAGAGAGAGAGAGAGAGAGAGGAAGAGAAAGAGAGAGAGAGAGAGAGAGAGAGAGAGAGAGAGAGAGAGAGAGAGAGAGAGAGAGAGAGAGAGAGAGAGAGAGAGAGAGAGAGAAAGAAATAAGAGATAAAGAAAGAGAAAGAGAGATAGATAAGTAAACAGAGTAAACGAGTAAACAAGAATAAAACAAACAAACAAACAAACACGTAGCGAGAACTATGATCTCCACCGCAACATCTACCCCCCCCTAAAAAAAAAAAAAAAAAAAAAAAATCTGTCGCCACACTTTGCTCTTGCACATTGCATTATGCGCAAAACTGGAGACGAGCCAAGCCTGCTGCAATACACCTGTCGCCAAAGCATTGACAACATCGCTTCAACATCCCGATAAAACATTACATTCCAACCGAAAAGTGACGAAAATACACGAAAAAAAGAAGGATAATAATAATTGATAAAGATAGAGGACAGACGCACATAAAATATGTAGTGTAAAATCATGCAATCGGCAGGCAAGATCCATGCACAGAGGTTGGTGTACGTCGCTGCATGACCGGGAGTATAAGCAGCATTCCATTCTGGAGAAAAGTTAAATCCGGGTCGCCATTGGCAGTCAGTGGGGCGGAGGGGGGGCGGAAGGGGGGGCAGAGGGGGGGCAAGGGGGGTTTATCAATCTATTACATAACTCGATTCGAAGGCATTACGTAATGGTGGCGGGTGCATTTCGTAGCATGGCATAACGGAAGAGGTACATGCACTATTCATGAACTGGAATAACAGCTGTGACTTAATTAGAAAGATTGATGATAATGATAAAAGAATGTTGGATATGATCATAATATCGATGATAAAAATGATAGAAATGATGATAATAATAACAGTAACAATAATAACAATAACAATAATAAAAATGATAATAATATAGATTAAAAAATATATATATACAAAAATGACAAGAAAAACAACAACAACAAACGCTAAAAGTAACAGGAGAAACAACACAATAAAAAAAATAAAAATAAAAGACTTGAGCAATGACAACCCAATTCATCACAAGGGGAGCACCAACATAAGCACAATACCACAATACACTATATTACACCACCCTAAACAACACCACACTCTCCCACTAGACTCACTCACAGGAGCGTCACACTGGCTTAGAAACCCCACGACAAAAAGCCATCAGATATTCCCACGCCACTAAATGTATCGTGCTATTCAATCAATCACGCGATCTATTTTATTGCATGGTGTTGAGAGATCAACACTACTTGCCGATGTCTTGTGCAATGGCACAATCACCATCACTTTCACATCACAATTAGAGTCACGAAGTTTGATTATCATGCAAGTGTATTCGTTTTTTTTCCCGATCCTGCATGATCGAATTGAATGCAGGATCCTTTCACTATGAACAAATAATAGGAGAGAGACGTTCCTAGACATCCTCTCACCATACATAGCATGTGAGAATCGTCACCATCACTCTCAACCCGTCATCACCACCACCTACATACATAGATCGGTCACCACACGTCAACATATGGAGAAAGATGAAGAAGTATTGATCCGTGCGGGTGCATGGCGTGACCACAGATCATTTTTTCCTCCCTATTGGCTTGGCTTTATCACTGCCCCTCCCCCCTCTCTCCCATCATCCCTTCCCCTTCTGCCCATTCCTTCTTCTCTCTTCACCCCTCTCCTCCCTCCCCTCCCCCCCCCCCCACCCTATCCCTCCCCTTGCAATCCCCATTTGCAACATTATTGTCATCTTTAAGGTAAGCTTGTTATCATGCACCCTACTAAGTGATATAAATGTGTTCCTCCGAGAAATGTTTTAAGAAATAACACTAAATTATTATAATCTGATGGAAACAAAGAAGATGGATAAGCAAAGAAAGAAAGAGAAAGGGGGAAAAAACGAAAAGAAAAGAAACGAAAAGGGAAGAAAAGGGGGAAAGAGTGGAAATACATGTTATGATTTCGTTCTTTCGTTGTTTATCCTCGTTTAATAAATAAACAAGGATAAACTTCTAACACGCCCACAAGAGAAAAAAAAATCTTTAACCAACGCCACAAAAAAAAGGGACTAACATAGTGACCCCAATAAAAAAAA
>BOPN01003697.1:123873-126373 GCA_017312705.2 Penaeus japonicus | reverse complement strand
CTCTCTCTCTCTCTCTCTCTCTCTCTCTCTCTCTCTCTCTTTCTCTTTCTCTCTCTCATTCTCCCATCTCTCTCTCTCTTCTCCATCTCTTCTCTCCTCTTCCTCTTTCCACCTCCAACCCCCTCCCGCGCATCCCTCCCCCTTATCTCCCTTCCCCAGCTCAATCCCCCTTCTCCCTCCCTCCCTCATCCCCTCCCCTACCCCTACCCCATCCTATCCCTCCACCTTTCCCCTACCCCACACCCCATCCCTCTCCCGCTACCCCTCCCCAACACCATCCCTCTCCCACTACCCCCCACCCCATCCCCTCCCTCCACCTTACCCCTGCCCCACCCCAACCCCTCCCGCTACCCCCCACCCCCCACCCCCATCCCCTCCCGCTATCCCCCACCTCCCCACAACCATCCCCCCAACCCACCCTCTCCCACTACCCCCCCCATCCCCTCCCTCCCGATACCCCCCCCACCCCCCACCCCCCCCCACCTCCGATCAGCATTCCGGTCAGGTCGCCTTATCACGAGCCGGGTTTAATGCGGTCGCTGTTATTACACTCATTAGCATATAACACGCTGATATGGGCGAGTTCGGGGCCATCTATACAGGCGAACCGACCGTCGGAGGCTGGCGGTTCGGTACGGTTCTGCTTCGTGCGGTTCGATTCGGAGGCTGGCGGTTCGGTACGGTTGTGCTTTGTGCGGTTCGATTCGGAGGCTGGCGGTTCGGTACGGTTCTGCTTTGTGCGGTTCGATTCGGAGGCTGGCGGTTCGGTACGGTTGTGCTTTGTGCGGTTCGATTCGGACGCTGGCGGTTCGGTACGATTCTGCTTTGTGCGGTTCGATTCGGACGCTGGCGGTTCGGTACGATTCTGCTTTGTGCGGTTCGATTCGGACGCTGGCGGTTCGGTACGATTCTGCTTTGTGCGGTTCGATTCGGACGCTGGCGGTTCGGTACGATTCTGCTTTGTGCGGTTCGATTCGGACGCTGGCGGTTCGGTACGATTCTGCTTTGTGCGGTTCGATTCGGACGCTGGCGGTTCGGTACGATTCTGCTTTGTGCGGTTCGATTCGGACGCTGGCGGTTCGGTACGATTCTGCTTTGTGCGGTTCGATTCGGACGCTGGCGGTTCGGTACGATTCTGCTTTGTGCGGTTCGATTCGGACGCTGGCGGTTCGGTACGATTCTGCTTTGTGCGGTTCGATTCGGACGCTGGCGGTTCGGTACGATTCTGCTTTGTGCGGTTCGATTCGGACGCTGGCGGTTCGGTACGATTCTGCTTTGTGCGGTTCGATTCGGACGCTGGCGGTTCGGTACGATTCTGCTTTGTGCGGTTCGATTCGGACGCTGGCGGTTCGGTACGATTCTGCTTTGTGCGGTTCGATTCGGACGCTGGCGGTTCGGTACGATTCTGCTTTGTGCGGTTCGATTCGGACGCTGGCGGTTCGGTACGATTCTGCTTTGTGCGGTTCGATTCGGACGCTGGCGGTTCGGTACGATTCTGCTTTGTGCGGTTCGATTCGGACGCTGGCGGTTCGGTACGATTCTGCTTTGTGCGGTTCGATTCGGACGCTGGCGGTTCGGTACGATTCTGCTTTGTGCGGTTCGATTCGGACGCTGGCGGTTCGGTACGATTCTGCTTTGTGCGGTTCGATTCGGACGCTGGCGGTTCGGTACGATTCTGCTTTGTGCGGTTCGATTCGGACGCTGGCGGTTCGGTACGATTCTGCTTTGTGCGGTTCGATTCGGACGCTGGCGGTTCGGTACGATTCTGCTTTGTGCGGTTCGATTCGGACGCTGGCGGTTCGGTACGATTCTGCTTTGTGCGGTTCGATTCGGACGCTGGCGGTTCGGTACGATTCTGCTTTGTGCGGTTCGATTCGGACGCTGGCGGTTCGGTACGATTCTGCTTTGTGCGGTTCGATTCGGACGCTGGCGGTTCGGTACGGTTCTGCTTTGTGCGGTTCGATTCGGAGGCTGGCGGTTCGGTACGGTTCTGCTTTGTGCGGTTCGATTCGGAGGCTGGCGGTTCGGTACGGTTCTGCTTTGTGCGGTTCGATTCGGACGCTGGCGGTTCGGTACGGTTCTGCTTTGTGCGGTTCGATTCGGAGGCTGGCGGTTCGGTACGGTTCTGCTTTATGCGGTTCGATTCTGTTAGGTTTCGTCAGGGTTCGAGAGGGTTCAGTTTGAATCCGGAGATATTCTGTTCGGTTCGGTCAGTTAGGTTTAGGCGAATTTAGTTCTGTTCGATTCGGTTCTATTCACTTGATCTCGCTTCGATTCAGTTTGGTTCGCCTGAATTCGGTTCGTTTCGGTTCATTTTAATTTGTCCTTCACCTTTTTTTCAATGTGCGTGCATCTTTCTTTTCCTCTCTCTCTCTCTCTCCCTCTCTCTCTCTCTCTCTCTCTTTCTCTCTCTCTCTTTTTCTCTCTCACTCAGTTTCCTTCTCTTTCTGTTTCTGTCTCTCTCTCTCTCTTTTTCTTAAATTTCTCTCTTCCTCTCTCT
>BOPN01003697.1:98873-106373 GCA_017312705.2 Penaeus japonicus | reverse complement strand
TATTAATTACATTAATATTGTTTGGATTATCATTTTGAATATCATTATCAATATTATTATTACTATTACCATTATTATCATCATCACTATCCTTGTAACGATCATCATTAAGATCATCTTTATCATCATTATCATTAAGTTCATCTTCATCATCATTATCATTACTATCATCATGATTATCATTATTGCTACCGTTATCATTATCATCATCCTTATTACTTATAAATAAATAAACTCGACATTACCAAAATAAAACAAAATAAATAAATACTAATAATCATAAAATAGGATCTTAATAATGCTCATGATTAAACAAAAATAAACAAAATAAATAAGATACATGAAATAAATCACATTTATTTCCAGTGAATTTCACGAATCGAATATTAATAAATAGTATAAGACAAAATGATTTACAATAGTCTTAAATCGTCTTAAAATAATGCCTTTTTTAATGCCTTTGCCCTTTTCAATCGCAATAACTTTTACGAAATACAAATAATCGCCAATAAATAATCGTGGCATTAATAAAACTCGTAAGAATTATTGCATAAGTATTTTTTTTTTATATAATGTGAGGGGAAATGGAAGAGGAAATGATGATAAATATGATAATTTCTTCTTGATTTGCTTTTTCTTGGAGATGGGGGGGAGGGGGTGAAGTGGAGGGGTAGGGGGGCGAGGCAGTACCGTTTTTTTGTTGTTTTGTTCTTTTTTTACGTTGATTTTTTTTTCTTTTTTTTCTTTTTTTTCTTTTCTTTACTCCTCTTCTTATATCTTATTTTATCCTTTATCTCCTTTCTTTATTCTTTTCTTTCATGTTCTCTTTTTCTTTTCTTTTTTCTTCTTTTTTTCCCTATCTTTAACTGCATTTCTTCTCTCTTCTTTTCCTCCTTCCGTTTCTCCTTTCTTCTTCTTCTTCTCCATCCATCCCTCCGACCTAAACACATCCACAAACACACACACTAACACACACACACACACACCCACAAACACACACAAACAAACACACACACACACACACACACGGAACCCCGCGAGCCACAGCAGCTGACGCAGAAGGTCCCTCGCTTATCTCCCCTCCAGGCCGTGAGTGTCGTCCTGGGAGGCTCTCTTAAGACCCTCTGGCACCGTGACAAGTGCCGTGGCAGTGGCACCTCCTCGCGGGACCAGGCACTCCCTATCGTCACGCTTGAGGTCTCAGGGTCTGGCTGTGTTGCGTCCTCGCTCCTGATTCGATGCTGGTGTTTCTGTTCCCTTCTGTTCCTTTGCTGCTCCGGTCCGGTACTGGATGTGCAAGTGCTCATATATATATATATATATATATATATATATATATATATATATATAGAGAGAGAGAGAGAGAGAGAGAGAGAGAGAGAGAGAGAGAGAGAGAGAGAGAGAGAGAGAGAGAGAGAGAGAGAGAGCGAGCGAGCGAGCGAGAGAGAGAGAGAGAGAGAGAGAGAGAGAGAGACAGATAAACAGATAGACAGATAGACAGAGAAAGAGAGAGAGAAACAGAGAGAGACAGAGAAAGCGAGAGACAGAAAAGATATAGAGCTAAATAGACAGACAGGCATTTAGGTGGACAGAGGGGTGGGTAGACACACAAAAGTACTTTTGTTGTATGTACTTTTCCCCTTACTTTTCTTTTTCTTTTTTTCTCGTGATAAGAACGACTCTCACGTGAGGACAAAGTTAACTCTGAACTTCAGCTGTTTCTCTCCAAGACTTAAAATATCTAAAACAAACCCTGGATCACTGTTTTGAAAAAAAGTAAAAGAAATAATGGGATATGAAATAAAACCCATTGTCCTTTTGTCTATCACGCCCACCCTGTCTCCTTACGCCCACAAGAATAGATCCACATCACGCCCACCCTTCCGTCCAATCCAGCTAGAAGAAAATAGAAAACTCAATGTTCTTTGTTTCCTACGCCCACCCTGTCTCCTTCCGCCCACAAGAATATGTATACATCCCGCCCACCCTCCTTCCTCCTTCTTCCTTCCAGCGCCCGTCGCAAGAACGCTTATTCCGTAAGAGCTCATTTGCATATACCATTCTGCAACCATCGTCAACAATCTCAACCTCCACTCAACCGAATCCAACCATACCCTTTTGCAATGCCTTCAACACAAGCAATTATTTCGCCAATGTTCTGCTAATGGTGCATATATATTTTTTTTTATCATCTTTTTCTTTTTCTCTTTTATTTTTTTTCTTTCTTCCTTCGTGAACACATTCCTCGGCGTTGTAAATCATGCAAATAAATCCTTCGTCGGCATCTCGTGTGAGTGAGAACGTCTGGTGGGGAAATAAAAACTGTTCTTGGGGAATATCCTGTGAACATTTCTCAGATGTGAACATTTCTCTGGATGGATCATAGAACTCGCTGGAGGATTTTAGAACTCGCTCTAAGATGGAGTTCAGTCTTGTGTCATTTTAGCTTCTTTTTTTTCCTACCAGAGGTCGCGCTAATTGCTCAAATTAGCGGTAGTTTTAGGTGAAGTTTCATTTTCTCTCGTTCTGTTTGTCTGTTTTTCTGTTTGTCTGTCTCTCTTGTTATGTCTTTTTTTTTGTCTCTATATTCTTGTATGTCTCTCTGTCTCTGTCTCTGTCTCTCTCTCTCTCTCTCTCTCTCTCTCTCCTCCTCTTCTTATATCTTATTTTATCCTTTATCTCCTTTCTTTATTCTTTTCTTTCATGTTCTCTTTTTCTTTTCTTTTTTCTTCTTTTTTCCCCTATCTTTAACTGCATTTCTTCTCTCTTCTTTTCCTCCTTCCATTTCTCCTTTCTTCTTCTTCTTCTCCATCCATCCCTCCGACCTAAACATACCCACACACACACACACAAACACACACACACACACACACACACACAAACACACACACACACACACACACACACATGATTGCACAGGCCACAGCAGCTGACGCAGAAGGTCCCTCGCTTATCTCCCCTCCAGGCCGTGAGTGTCGTCCTGGGAGGCTCTCTTAAGACCCTCTGGCACCGTGACAAGTGCCGTGGCAGTGGCACCTCCTCGCGGGACCAGGCAGGCACTCCCTATCGTCACGCTTGAGGTCTCAGGGTCTGGCTGTGTTGCGTCCTCGCTCCTGATTCGATGCTGGTGTTTCTGTTCCCTTCTGTTCCTTTGCTGCTCCGGTCCGGTACTGGATGTGCAAGTGCTCATATATATATATATATATATATATATATATATATATATATATATAGAGAGAGAGAGAGAGAGAGAGAGAGAGAGAGAGAGAGAGAGAGAGAGAGAGAGAGAGAGAGAGAGAGAGAGAGAGAGAGAGAGAGCGAGCGAGCGAGCGAGAGAGAGAGAGAGAGAGAGAGAGAGAGAGAGACAGATAAACAGATAGACAGATAGACGAAAGAGAGAAACAGAGACAGAGAAGCGAGAAGCAGAAAAGATATAGAGCTAAATAGACAGACAGGCATTTAGGTGGACAGAGGGGTAGGTAGATTTTTTTGCAATAGAAGGAGGGAAGGACATGAGATATACCAAGAGGCAAGAGCACTATTCTCACTCTTCCCTCTTCATCTTCATTCCGTGTTTCTCATTCTCCTTAGTTAGTTGCCTTTATTTGCATGATCCTTTGTTCCAGGTTGCAGCCTGCTTGAGCAACGGAGCTTGATTAATATCTTGTTTCTGGTCGAACGTTTACCTGATCCGGTCTATGTTGAGTGTGTTTGTTTGTGTGTATGTGTGTGTGTGTGTGTGTGTGTGTATGTGTGTGTGTGTGGAAATAACATCTTGATTGGGATTCTGCTTATGACTAATACTGTGATGATTACATTAATAAAAATTCTTTAGGCTATCATGTGTACAATATTATGATAAAAATTGAAGAAAAAAAGATAATAACTGAATATTCAATAAATGGTCGATAATCATAAGTGGCAGAGAAAAGGTTGGGTAATATAAGATAATTGATCATTTGGTGAAAAAGGATCGCTTCGATTTTTTTTTTTTTTTTCTTCTTGGGAGAGTTGGTTTAGAGGTTTCGCAGAATATTTCAAAGCTTGTTAGTTCATACCTAGAATCTTGAAAATTGAGATAAACTCTTTTCATGGGATTCTGATTAGCGGTTAATTTCAAAGGCAATCTTTCTTTCTCTTTTTCTCTCTCTTTATCTCTCTATCTCTCTATCTATCTATCTATATTTATCTCTGACTCTCTCTCTCTCTCTATTTCTCTCCATCTATCTATCTATATATCATCTATCTATCTATATATCATCTATCTATGATCTATCTATGATCTATTATTATTTATCTATCAATCTCTCACTCACTGTCTCTTGTTTTCTTTCTACCTTTATTGCATAATTGGTTCTTAGAGCAAGGTATTCGTAAAGTCGAGAGCAACAAGATATTCTAGTCGTCAAGGCGCGTTGGCAGCAAATTGAGCTGGGTTGCGCTTTCAAGAAGGACGTAATAGAGGGAGGGAGGGAGGGAGGGAGGGGGGAAGGAAACCAGGAAGGAAGGGAGGGAGGTAGGGACGAAGGAAGGGAGGGAGGTAGGGAGGAAGGGAGGGAGGGAGGAAGGGAGGGAGGAAGGGAGGGAGGTAGGGAGGAAGGGAGGGAGGGAGGAAGGGAGGGAGGAAGGGAGGTAGGAAGGGAGGAAAGGTGGGAGGGAGGGGGGAAGGAAACCAGGAAGGAAGGGAGGGAGGGAGGGAGGGAGGGGGTGGAGGAATGAGAGTAGGAAGGAAGGGGGGGGTGTAGGGAGGAAGGGAGGGAGAAAGGAAGGAGGGATGGATGGATGGAAGGGAGGGAGGGAGGGAGGGAGAGAGGGAGGGAAAAAGAGGAAAGAAAAGAGATGGGGAGGGATGGGCGAGGGAGAAACAGGGGTCAAGAGGATGAAAGAAGTGAAGGAGATGTGACGATAGAAAGGGTGAAGGAAGTGAAGGAGGATAGAATGAAGAGAAGGCGTAGAGAGAGAGGATCATCATTATTGTTATCATTATAATTTTGCATTATTATCATCATTAATGTTTTCAGCTCCAAGAGGGGACTCAAGGATTGTCTAGAAGCTTTTGTTGATGGTTGAATTTTAAGAATCAGAAGAAAAAAAACTAATGCATCGTTTGATATGATACTTGATATTATAGAAATAAATTGATAAGAATCGCTTTTTGTCTCTCTAACTACTGACACTCAAATGTTACAACAATTACAACAATTGCCACATAGACTGCATTTCCCTAACTTCCTTCCCTCCCTCCCTTCCTTCCTTCCTCCCTTCCTTCCTTCCTTCCTTCCTTCCTTCCTTCCTTCCTTCCTTCCTTCCTTCCTTCCTTCCTTCCTCCCTCCCTCCCTTCCTCCCTCCCTCCCTCCCTCCCTTCTTCCCTCCCTTCTTCCCTCCCTTACTTCTTCCCTCCCTTACTCCCTTACTCCCTTACCGCACAGTCAAGAGAGAGAAAAAAACAAAAACAAAAACAAAAACACACGTAACAACTGGCAAATAAATTTAATAGCAATCTGCAGTGTCAGATTTGGCACCTTCGCTCAGTTACAGATTAAAAGATCGGCAAATTTAATTGAAAGTGGTGAGATTGGATTAAGAGAAACCCCTGGTCGATCTGGATTTTGAAAACAATTATAATGGTAATAATAATAATAATAGTGATAATGGCAATGATAATAACAATTATAATGATAATAGTAATAATGGTGATAATGACAATAATAATACTAATGCTAATACTTATAATAATAATAATAATTATAACATGAGCAACAGACGAGCTTCTAGTCCCCCAAAATGAAAAGAAAAGAAAAGAAAACAAAACCAAAAACAAATAGTCATAACAATAACTATTAGTTTGTGCTTAAAGAAGACCAGATTGGTATAAACGGCGATTAGCAGTGATTGGAATCGAATCCCTTTTCAGCGGGAAGAGATACTTGGGGGGGGGTGGGGTGGGGGGTGGGGGGGTTTGCATGCATGATATTTGTGTATCATGCATGGGAAACTGAAAATGCTTCCTGTTGCTTTTAAACGACATTAAAGTTTGACATGGACATTCGTATGTATGTATGTATGGATTGGTCTATATATATACACCTAGATATATTTTCGTATGTATGTATGTATATATGTGTGCGTATATGAATATTTATGTGTATGTGTCTATCTATTTATATACCTTATCTAATCCAATCCTTTATTTACGCATCTGTTTATTTATCTACCTTTCTACATACCAATCTACCTATATATCTACTATCTATCTATCTACCTAACTATTGGTAACTAGTAATTACACCTACCAGTCTCGATAATACCTACACAACCATACACACCCAACCATACATAACCATAACCTCCCCCCCCCCAAAAAAAAAAAAAAAAAAAAAAAAAAAATCAAATAGATAATTCGATTAATATGACTGGCCAATCCCAGTGATTAGCCTTTAGTATGACTGGCCAATCCCAGTGATTAGCCTTCAACACGCGCAGTCGAATCGTTTAGCCAAGAGACCGGTAGTTAACATGACCGCTGGCCGTGTCTGCAGAGCAAGATTCTGTTGCAGCGTGGGTCTTGTGATTATATTTTGTTTTTACTTTATCATCACTTGTTATTTTCTTGTGCTTCTTCTGTTTTACTTCTTTTTCTTCTTCTTTTGTTCATTGGTTCTTGACTTTAGTCTTAATATTATTTATATATATATATTTTTATTTATTATTTTTTTTTTTTGCCATTCCCTCCACCACCACCACCACTTTCTCCACTTCCTTCTCCACTACCACCTCCACCTTCACCTTCACAACCACCTCCAGCAACACCACTACCAATTCCACCACCACACCACCACCTCCCTCTCCACCACCACCTCCACCACAAAAGGGGAACCCCATTCCCCATTCTTTGTCACTGCAACTCCGAACATCACCAATAAAAGCCGATATTAAACGCCATTAGAATCATCATCAATATATCCACACACAAAAAAGGGGATTAATAAAAAAAAGAAAAAAAAATAGTGGAGAGGAAAATCCGAAAGCCAGTTGTAATCATGGCCAATAATAAAGCGATATAAAAATTTCGCTTTAGTTATCACGGCATGAACAGCTGCTCTCGCAATATCAATTGAATAACAATTACGCGATGTTATCAGTGCAATGTTAGCTGAAGCCGCTTAATGAGCCAAGGGGGAGAGGGGGTAGGGGGTGGGAGGGGAGGGAGAGGAGGGAGGGGTAGGGGAAGGGAGAGGGGGGAGGGGTAGGGGAAGGGAGAGGGGGGGAGAAGGAGAAGGAGATAGAGGAGGAGGAGATAGAGGAGGAGAAGGAGGAGTAGATAGAGTAGAAGGAGGAGAAGGAGGAGAAGGAGAAGAATGAGGAGGAAGAGAAAAAAGAAGGAAGAAGGGGAGCCGAAGAAGGGAAGAACTAGATAAAAAAAAAGGCAGAGGAGGAGGAAGAGGAAGAAGAGCAGGAGGACGAAGATGAATAGGAGGAGCAAGAAGAAGAAGAAGAAGA
>BOPN01003697.1:76373-88873 GCA_017312705.2 Penaeus japonicus | reverse complement strand
AGAGAGAGAGAGAGAGAGAGAGAGAGAGAGAGAGAGAGAGAGAGAGAGAGAGAGAGAGAGAGAGAGAGAGAGAGAGAGAGAGAGAGAGAGAAGGAGGGAAGAAAGGAGGGAAGGAAGGCGAGGTGAAGAGAGAGAGAGGCGAGGTGAAGAGAGAGAGGGAGAGAAGGAAAAAGAAAATAGAAGTGGGAAGCAGAAGGAAATGAGGGAATGAAGAAAGAAGAGAAGGATAAAACGATTAAAATACTGAGAGAAAGAGGAAGAATGGAAGACAAAAAAAAAGTAAAGAAAAGAAAGAAAAGAAAACCCGATAAAAACAATCGAAGAGTAAGAACCAATAAAAAGAAGAAGAATGGAAGACAAAAAAAGAAAAAGGAAAAAAAGAAAACCCGATAAAAAAACAAACAAAGAGTAAGAACCAATAAAAACAAAGTACTCTACGACACAGAATAGCACAGAAGGAGAAACGAATCCCCACAAAATAAACATAAAAAAGCAACAACAACAACAACAGCAACAACAACAGAAGCGAACAAAAGAAGGTCCAACGCGCCGTCATTCATTCAAAGGGGAATATTCCGTCACCCACAACACGCAAGTTAATGTTCAGAGCATCATAAATATCGCAGATCGCCCTTCGCAACATAACATACGCTACGGTGAGAGTTTTCTTCTTCCCCTCTCTTCCCCCTCTCCCTCTCTCTCTCTCTCTCTCTCTCTCTCTCTCTCTCTCTCTCTCTCTCTCTCTCTCTCTCTCTCTCTCTCTCTCTCTCTCTCTGTCTCGGTCTTTTCCCCCCTCTCTTTCTCATGGTTTTCCCTTTCCTGTCTTCCTCTCTCTCTCTTGGTCTTTCCCCTCTCTCTAATTTGGTCTTCCCCCTCTCTCTTTTTAGGTCTTTCTCCTCTCCATCTCTCACTCTTGCTTCTTATTTTTTTATCTCTCTCTTGGGCCTTCCCCTCTCCCTCTCTCTTGGTCTTTCCCCTCTCTCTCTTCCCCTCTCCCTCTCTCTTTGTCTTTCCTCTCTCTCTCTCTTCCCTCTCCCTCTCTCTTGATCATATCCTTCCCCCTTCCTCTTGCTCCTTCCCCTCCCTACCCTCTCGTACCCTTTCCTCTCCCCCTCTTCCCCTCTCTTTGTCCCCTCATTTGTCTCATTCTCTGGAGCCTTACCCTTATCCTCTTCCGCTCTCCCCTCCCTCTCCTCTCTCCCTCCTCTCCAACCCCTTTCTGACGTCGCCCCTCCCCCCCCCTCCTCCTCCCCCACCACCTTTAGTCACTCTTCAATAAAATCCATTACCCGAACATTATCATAAACTACAAACTTAACGTCTCGATGTATATTACAGTGCGCTTGGTGGAGTTCACTTTTTATGCTTTTATTTTTTTGCGCTCACTCACTCTCTCACTCACTCTCTTTCTCTCTCTCTTTCTCACTCTCCGTTTCTTTCTTTCTTTCTCTTTCTCTTTCTCTTTCTCACTCTCTCCCTCCCTGTCCTCTTCCTCTTCCTTTCCCTCTCCTTTTCCCCCCTCTCCCTCCCCCCCTCTCTCTCTGTCTGTCTCTCTCTGTCTCTCTCTCTCTCTCTCTCTCTCTCTCTCTCTCTCTCTCTCTCTCTCTCTCTCTCTCTCTCTCTCTCTCTCTCTCTCTCTCTCTCTCTCTCTCTCTCTCTCTCGTCTTTCTTTTATCGGTCTCACTCACGACAAGATAGTCTCGATTTCTAAACGTTCGTTTTTTCTTTCTTTCTTTTTCTCTCCTTCCTCTTTATTTTTCCTTACTTTTTTCTTTCTGTTTTCTCTCTCGCTTCCTTTCTTTCTCGATCCTTTTTTTCTTTATTCATTTATCTATTTATTTCTATCTTTTCTCAATCATTCATTTTTTTCGTTCTCTCTTTCTTTCTTTCTTTCTTTCTCTCTTCTTTATTTCAATTTTTTTTCTCTCTATATCTCTCCCTTTCATTCTTTCTTTTAGTTTACATCTTTTGCTTTTGTAGTATTTCGAATTTCGTTTACATTTTTTTCTTATTCTCTTCCTCTTCCTTCTTCCTTCCTTCCTCCCTCCCATCCCTCCCTCCCTTCCTCCCTCCCTCCCTCCCTCCCTTCCCTCTCCCTCCCTCCCTTCCCACCCCTTCCTCCCTCCCTTCCCTCCTTCCCTTCTCACCCCTCCCTATGTCCAACCCTTCATCGCCTACAGAGTGTTTCTCTTAACACCTTAAGCTTTGTCTATCACTGTACCATCACCTACCCTGTGCCTTATCTTAGGCTTTGACCTAAAGTGAGTTTCGTGTCCCAACTCCAGGGGGTCACACACCTTCTCGCCATCCTCCCCCTCCTCTCCCTCCCCTATCCCTCCTCGTTAACGATTTAGATTTTTTGATTCGTTCTTTCTTTGTCTGTCTGTCTCTGTCTCTGTCTCTGTCTCTGTCTCTGTCTCTGTCTCTGTCTCTGTCTCTGTCTCTGTCTCTGTCTCTGTCTCTGTCTCTGCCTCTGCCTCTGCCTCTGTCTCTGTCTCTGTCTCTGTCTCTGTCTCTGTCTCTGTCTCTGTCTCTGTCTCTGTCTCTGTCTCTGTCTCTGTCTCTGTCTCTGTCTCTGTCTCTGTCTCTGTCTCTGTCTCTGTCTCTGTCTCTGTCTCTGTCTCTGTCTCTGTCTCTGTCTCTGTCTCTGTCTCTGTCTCTGTCTCTGTCTCTGTCTCTGTCTCTGTCTCTGTCTCTGTCTCTGTCTCTGTCTCTGTCTCTGTCTCTGTCTCTGTCTCTGTCTCTGTCTCTGTCTCTGTCTCTGTCTCTGTCTCTGTCTCTGTCTCTGTCTCTGTCTCTGTCTCTGTCTCTGTCTCTGTCTCTGTCTCTGTCTCTGTCTCTGTCTCTGTCTCTGTCTCTGTCTCTGTCTCTGTCTCTGTCTCTGTCTCTGTCTCTGTCTCTGTCTCTGTCTCTGTCTCTGTCTCTGTCTCTGTCTCTGTCTCTGTCTCTGTCTCTGTCTCTGTCTCTGTCTCTGTCTCTGTCTCTGTCTCTGTCTCTGTCTCTGTCTCTGTCTCTGTCTCTGTCTCTGTCTCTGTCTCTGTCTCTGTCTCTGTCTCTGTCTCTGTCTCTGTCTCTGTCTCTGTCTCTGTCTCTGTCTCTGTCTCTGTCTCTGTCTCTGTCTCTGTCTCTGTCTCTGTCTCTGTCTCTGTCTCTGTCTCTGTCTCTGTCTCTGTCTCTGTCTCTGTCTCTGTCTCTGTCTCTGTCTCTGTCTCTGTCTCTGTCTCTGTCTCTGTCTCTGTCTCTGTCTCTGTCTCTGTCTCTGTCTCTGTCTCTGTCTCTGTCTCTGTCTCTGTCTCTGTCTCTGTCTCTGTCTCTGTCTCTGTCTCTGTCTCTGTCTCTGTCTCTGTCTCTGTCTCTGTCTCTGTCTCTGTCTCTGTCTCGTATCAGGTGGAGAAAGGGAAGGAAAAGGAGGAGGAGGAGGAGAAGAAGAAGAAGAAGAAGTAGAAGACGAAGATTACAAATGTCTCTTTAAGTATCAGGTGGAGAAAGGGGAAGGGGAAGGGGAAGAAGAAGAAGAAGAAAAAGAAGAAGACTACAAATGCCTATTCAAGTATCAGGTGGAAAAGGAGGAAGAGAAGGAGGAGGAGGATGAGAAGAAGAAGAAGAAGAAGAAGAAGATGAAGAAGAAGAAGATGAAGAGGAATGCCTCTTCAAGTATCAGGCGTTAGAGAGCCTTCTCTATCGATTTTTTCGAATTTTCTTCTTGCTTCTTCACAACTTTGAGAAAGAAAAAAAGAGATAAAATAACACATAACACATAGAAAGTCGTTTTTTTTTCTTTTTTTCTTGTTGTTTTTTTTTTAGAGAAAAGTAAGATGGAGAGTTGTTTGGTGGATTATCTCGAGCTTGTACTGTAATATGTCAACCTAAGTCAAGCTATGTCAAGCTAATTCAAGTCATCTCTGTTCACCTCTCCCCCCTCCTCTCCCTCCTCCCTCCCTCCCTCCCTCCCTCCCTCTCTCTTCTCCCTCACCCTCCTTCTTCTTCCTCTCCTTCTCCCTCCTTCCTTCTTCTTCCTCTCCCTCCCTCCCATTCCCCTCCTTCTTCCTCCTTCCCCCACTCCCTCTCTAATTTATGAAGTTTTTCCTGCCTTCCACTGACACCTCCTTCTTGCTCAATTGTGATCGATACGCGACTACAAATGCCTCTTCAAGTATCAGGTGGAGAAAGGGAAGGAAAAGGAGGAGGAGAAGAAGAAGAAGAGGAAGACGAAGAAGCATGACTCTTCAAGTATCAGATGGAGAAAGAGGAAGGAGAAGTGGAAGAAGAAGAAAAAGAAGAAGACTACAAATGCCTCTTCAAGTATCTTGTGGAAAAGGAGGAAGAGAAGGAGGAGGAGGAGGAGGAGGAGAAGGAGGATAAGAAGAAGATGTAGAAGACGAAGATTACAAATGTCTCTTCAAGTATCAGGTGGAAAAAGGGGAAGGAGAAGTGGAAGAAGAAGAAGAAGAAAAAGAAGATTACAAATGTCTCTTCAAGTATCAGGTGGAGAAGTGGAAGGAAAAGGTGGAGGAGAAGAAGAAAAAGATGAAGAAGACGAAGATTACAAATGCCTTTTCAAGTATCAGGTGGAGAAGGAGAAATGGAAGGAAAAGAGGGAGGAGAGGGAGAAGAAGAAGAAGATGAAGAAGACGAAGATTACAAATGTCTCTTCACGTATCAGGGGGAGAAAGGGAAGGAAAAGGAGGAGGAGAAGAAGAAGAAGAAGAAGTAGAAGACGAAGATTACAAATGTCTCTTCAAGTATCAGGGGGAGAAGGGGAAGGAGAAGAAAAAGACTGCAAATGCCTATTCAAGTATCAAGTGGAAAGGAGGAAGAGAAGGAGGAGAAGGAGGAGGAGGAGAAGAAGAAGAAGACGAAGCAGCATGCCTCTTCAAGTATCAGGCGTTAGAGAGCCTTCTCCATCGATTTTTTCGAATTTTCTTCTTGTTTCTTCACAACTTTGAAAAAAAAAAAGAGATAATATAATACATAACACACATAACACACATAGAGAGAGAGTGAGAGAGAGAGAGAGAGAGAGAGAGAGACAGAGACAGAAAGCCAAACCAACCTTTGACGAACTCAACCTAACTCAACCATATGTCTCAACCCATCCCTAGGTTACCCCCCTCCTTCAACCCCCCTAACCTCCCCACAACCCCCTCCCCCGTACCCCCAGAACACCAGAGACCCCCAAGCGCGTGGAGGGTCGAAAGGTGGAGGGAAAAGAAGGAGGGAGCCTGGGACAGCACGCAGTTCCCTCCAGCGGGGGGGCACGAGCGTGACTTGTACAAAGATGATATACGGTCATCCCCCCCTCCTTCCTTCCCTCCCTCCCTCCCTCCCTCCCTCTCCACCATGCGTGTACATGAGGCAACAAGGTAGACAAAACCCACACGTAAACACGCACACACACACACGTACACACACACACACACACACGTACACACACCTCGACGACTATCATTTTAAGATGGACATTTTCTCTCAAGATGATAGATGATTTGTCTTAGAGGGAATCCACGGGCGAATTTGAATATAATGCAGAAAAGGGTGATAAAAGAGTAATGCGAGGAAAGGCAGAAAGAAAGGAAGGGGGGAAGGACGAAGGGGGAAGGAGGAGGAAGGGGCAGGGGAAGGGGTAAGGAGGAGAAAGAAGAGGAGAAGAAGGAGGAACAGGAGGAGGAGTAGGAGGAGGAGGGAAAATAAGAGGAAGAAGAACGGAGAGAGAAAGAAAGAGAGAGAGAAAGAAAGTAAAGAATAAGAATCTCAATATCAAACAACATGAATAATGTAGAAGAAGAAGGATAAGGAAAGAGAATTTGAGAACAATGGAAAAAAGAAAGAAAGAAAGAGAGACAAGAAGAAGAGAGAGGAAATTTGAATATCACGTCACATGAATAATGTAAAAGTAGAGAGAAAAGGGAAGCGTATTTCAGTATTATACAAAATGGAGTCAGAGAGAAAGAGAGAGAGAGAGAGAGAGAGAGAGAGAGAGAGAGAGAGAGAGAGAGAGAGAGAGAGAGAGAGAGAGAGAGAGAGAGAGAGAGAGAGAGAGAGAAAGAGAGAGAGAGAAAGAGAAAAAGAAAGAGATAGAGAGAGAACAGTGCAAGGAAAGAGAAAATGAATATAAAATAGAAAAAAAAGAAAATATCGAATACTATACAAAAACAAAGAATAACACAAAGAAAGAAAGAAAAAGAAGAAAAAAAAAATAAATACCTTTCAATCGCTTTACTTCTCGTTCGCGAAGTTTCTCATAAAAAAATACGATTGCTCTAAATCAACATAATTCACAAAATAAATATAAAAATAAAAACTAACAACAAACCGCCCAAAAATACACAACTTGGTAACGACACCCACTCGTAAAAAGGAGGAGGAGGAGGAGGAGGAGGAGGAGGAGGAGGAGGAGGAGGAGGAGGAGGAGGAGGAGGAGGAGGAGGAGGAGGAGGAGGAGGAGGAGGAGGAGGAGAGGAGGAGGAGGAGGAGGAGGAGGAGGAGGAGGAGGAGGAGGGAGGAGGAGGAGGAGGAGGAGGAGGAGGAGGAGGAGGAGGAGGAGGAGGAGGAGGGGGAGGAGGAGGAGGAGGAGGAGGAGGAGGGAGGAGGAGGAGGAGGAGGGAGGAGGGGAGGGAGGGAGGGAGGGGAGGGAGGAGGAGGAGGAGGAGGAGGAGAGAGAGAAAGAAGAAGAAGAAGAAGAAGAAAAAAAAAAAGATGAAGGACGAAGAAGGAGAAGATAAATTAAAAGAAGAAGAAGAAGAAGAAGGAGAAGGTGAAGAAAAAAGAGAGGATAAATCAAAAGAAGAAGAAGAAGAAGAAAAAGAAGACGAAGAAGAAGGAGAAGATAAGGAGAAAGTGAAGAAAAAGATGAAGAATGAGGAGAAGAAGAAGAAAAGGAAGTAGGAAAAGAAGAAAACTTAAAAAAAAAAAAATAAATAAATAAATAAAAAAACAAAACATTTCCTTCTAACACACGAGCTTATCGAAAATAAAGATGAAAATCACTTGAAAAAAAAAAAAGTGTGAGTAAAAAATAGCACAAAAAATGAGAAATGAGTACAGGCAATCCGACAATGCGAGGCTTTTGACGTGGATATCAACAGAGTCTATTCAACATTCATGAGTTCCTGAAAAATTCATGGTCGAAAGTGTTCGTCTAAAGTTAAATGCTGGCGAGTATAATTATTGATGATTTTTTTTTCTCAACTTTTTTTAAAATTTGCTTTTATTTTGTGTCAAGGAGGGTGACAGTGGGAAAGAGAGAGAAAAAAACTTTTATTTTTTTATTTGAACAAGAACAACAAGAAGAGGGAGCGATGAGGGGAGGAGGGGAAGGGGAAGGGAGGGAGGAACTAGGGAAGGAGCTGTCAAGAGGGAAATTTTAATAATGTGACTAAATAAAAGGATGTGGGTGGGGGGGGGAGGTGAAGGGGTAAGAGGAGGAGGAGGAGAAGGAGGAGGAGAAGGAGGGGAGGAGGAGGAGGGGGAGGAGGGGAGGGAGGAGGAGGAGGGAGGAGGGAGGAGGGAGGAGGAGGAGGAGGAGGAGGAGGAGGGAGGAGGGGAGAGGGGAAGGGGGTGGAGGAGAAGGAAGAGGAAGAGGGAGGGAGAAGGAAGAGGGAGGAGGGAGGAGGGAGGAGGAGGAGGAGGAGGAGGAGGAGGAGGACGAGGAGGAGGAGGAGGAGGAAAAGGAGGGAGAGGAGGAGGAGGGGGGGAAGGGTAGTAGTAGGAGGAGGAGGGAGAGGAAGGGGAGGAGGAGGAGGAAGGGGAAGGAGGATCGAAAGGGAAAAAGAAGTTCACGAGGAGGACATGAAGGAGGAGGAGGAGGAAGGACAAGAATAATCTCTTCTTTTTCTCCTATCCCCCCTCCCCCCTCCCCCCCAAAAAAAATCCCTACAACCCCCACCCCACCCCACCCACCCCCCACACACCCCTACATTAGCCGTAAACCATTGGAACCGAAAAATGAAGAAGAAGAAAAAAAATACCTGGCATCTATTTAGCATTTGTACTGGCACATATCACCTTATTTTTCTGTCTTTCTTTTATGGCGAAGGGGGAGACACAGATTAGAAAGGAGAGAGAATAAGGAGGAATAATAGGGAGGTGGGGGAGAGAGAGACGAAGAGGGGAGAAGGAAAATGGCGGAGGTGACATGAAATGATGGAAATGAAGCGATAAATGAAAGTAGAAGGGAGAGAAAGAGGGGAGAGGAAAAGGGAAAAGGAGAGATAGGTGGTGGAAGCGGAATAGGAGATAAAGAGGAGGGAAGTAGGTGGAGGGAGCAGAGAGAGAGAGAGAGAGAGAGAGAGAGAGAGAGAGAGAGAGAGAGAGAGATAGAGAGAGAGAGAGAGAAAGCAGAAGAAAGAAAACGAACAAACAAAAAGACATCTATCACATATAACAAAAGGAACATACGAAGGAATTCACAACTAACAATGCCATCTAGCGGCGAGAAAATCAAGAGACAAAATACAAGAGTGCCTCGAGGAGACAAAAAGGGAGGAAGGGGGGAGGGGAATAGGGAGGGGAGGGGAAGAGAGAACCCAGTGCCATCTGGAGGGGGAGGGGGGAGTTAAGACTGGAGGAGGGATAGTAGAGAGAGAGGGGCGAGGATGGACACCGTGCTATCTGAAAGAAGAGGGGTAGGGGAAGAGAGAATGGGGGAGGGTGTAGAGGGGAAGAGGGGAACAGAGAATGGGGGAGGGTGTAGAGGGGAAGAGGGGAAGAGAGAATGGGGGAGGGTGTAGAGGGGAAGAGAGAATGGGGGAGGGTGTAGAGGGGAGAGGGGAGAGAATGGGGGAGGGTGTAGAGGGGAAGAGGGGAAGAGAGAATGGGGGGGAGGGTGTAGAGGGTAGAAGGGAGGGGACTTAAACTGGAAGTTTGTTGTTCGAATACGAGAAACGAGGAATGTGTTTAGTAGTCCAAAGAGTACATGTTCAGTACACGTACCCAAGTACACAAATAAGAGGGGTAAAAAAAGGTGTACAAAGACTTAGGGTTTTCGGGTCCGGCATAAACGTATTTTGTACATTGTAACACAAAACAACACGACACCAACAATAAAATAATGTGCAAAGAAATGAGAAAAAGGAAGAATAGAAAGCAAAAAGTGGGAGAGAAAGAGAGAAAAGGAAGGATAGAGAGAGAGAGGGGGGGTAGGGGGAAGAGAAAGAGAAAGAGAGAGAAAAAAAGAATGAGAGAGAGAGAGAGAGAGAGAGAGAGAGAGAGAGAGAGAGAGAGAGAGAGAGAGAGAGAGAGAGAGAGAGAGAGAGAGAGAGAGAGAGAGAGAGAGAGAGAGAGAGAGAGAGAAAGAAAGAGAGAGAAAGAGAGGATAATTTAAGAACTTTCAGTCAGACTCCGAAAGAAACTTTGCGTTACACTTTCCTCGTCGTGTATGAGTCACAGCGAAGAGGAAGTGGCAAGGGGGAGGGAAGAATAGGGAAAACGAGGAGAGGGGAGGGTGGAAAAGTGGACAGGGGGAAGAAAGAATAGCGAAAGGGTAAGGAGGAGGAAGGAAGGGTAAGGAAGTGGCAAGGAGAAGGGGAAGGGGGAAGGGGGAGGGGGGAAGGGGAAGGGGGAAGGGGGGGGGGAGGGGGAGGGGGAGGGGGAGGGGATAATAGGATAGTATAAAGTATAACATGGCTACTTTAGCTCCAGTGCCTGCTGCTCGAACGACAAAAAGACTAAAAACAGGCATGAGTTGGTCGGATGGAGGGAGGAGGGCCTATGAAGGTGATTGAAGAGGGAGGAGGGTGGATAGAAGGGGGAAAAGGGAAGAGGGAGGAGGGAAAAGGGAGGATGGAGGATGGAAGAGGGAGGAGGGAGGAAGGAGGAGGGAGGAGGGAGGAGGAAGGGGGGAGGACGTGGTAGGAGAAGGCTGCGGGAGGGAAGAATGGAGGAAGGAAAAGTAATTTATGTGAATAATGATAAAGTGTACAATAATTAGTGTAAAATAGTGTAATGCAACTGACTATGATATAATGATAATCATATGATAGTGTATGTTAATTAATGTGTTATTGACAATAATAAGATCTAACAATAATCAATGTAATGATGATAATAATAACAATAATAATAATAAAAGTAATACACACACGCACATGTACATACATACATAGATACACAAATACACACATGCACACTCTCTCCCTCTCCTTTCTTTTCTCTCGCTCCTTCTAAATACATACACAGGCATGGAGGTGTTACACGTGCATCCAGACACACACAAACACATACATACATAAAACACACACACACACACACACTCTCTCTCTCTCTCTCTCTCTCTCTCTCTCTCTCTCTCTCTCTCTCTCTCTCTCTCTCTCTCTCTCTCTCTCTCTCTCTCTCTCTCTCTCTCTCTCTCTCTCTCTCTCTCTCTCTCTGGTTGTTTTTGTCTCTCTCTCTGTCTGTCCTTCTCTCTCACTCTCTCTCTGTCTCTTTCTCTCTCTCTCTCTCTCTCTCTCTCTCTCTCCCTGTCTCTGTCTCTGTCTCTGTCTCTGTCTCTGTCTCTGTCTCTGTCTCTGTCTCTGTCTCTGTCTCTGTCTCTGTCTCTGTCTCTGTCTCTGTCTCTGTCTCTGTCTCTGTCTCTGTCTCTGTCTCTGTCTCTGTCTCTGTCTCTGTCTCTGTCTCTGTCTCTGTCTCTGTCTCTGTCTCTGTCTCTGTCTCTGTCTCTGTCTCTGTCTCTGTCTCTGTCTCTGTCTCTGTCTCTGTCTCCCCATCCTTCCCTCTCCGTCCCTCCCCTCCCCCTCCTCCCTTCCCCTCCCCTTGCCTCCCCCCTCCCCCTCTCTCTTTCACAAACACAGAAGACACCAACGGAGTTCCGGATTCCCTCCCCCCCCACCCCCTTAACCCCCAACCCCCACCCCCCTCCCGTCTCACCACGTACCACGCTGAGCGACCAGTCAGTCAGTTGGAGCTTAAGTGGAGTGGCTAAGGAACCTCGAGGACGACTTGAACCCCCCCACCCCCCCCCCCCCCCCCCCCGAAAACAAGGCCTCGGCTGTGTTACGGTTCCTTACGAACGACTCGATCTACTCTTCCCCTCCCCCTCCCCCTCTCCCACCCCATCCCCCCTCCTCCTCCTCCTCCCTACTCTCGCTCATTTGCTCTCTCTTTCTCTCTCTCTCTCCCTCGCTCCCGATCTGGGTGCGGGGGAGGGGGAGGGGGAGGGAGTGTTTGAGTGGTTGATTAACAGGCTGACTGAATTTCTCGGACTTCCTGGTACGATGGAAGGGAGGGAGGGAGGAAGGGAGGGAGGGGGAGGGAAAGGGATATATATATATATATATATATATATATATATATATATATATATATATATATATATATATATAGAGAGAGAGAGAGAGAGAGAGAGAGAGAGAGAGAGAGAGAGAGAGAGAGAGAGAGAGAGAGAGAGAGAGAGAGAGAGAAAGACAGACAGACAGAGACAGAGAAAGACATCAAGAAAGAGAAAGAGAAAACTGCATTTCCTGGAGTAAATCACATGCGAGACAATTACGACAGAGGAATTAGGAAGAATTGAGAGTAAAATAGGGAGTAAGAGAGATATAATAGTAATAATGTCAATATTGATAATAATAATAATAATGACAATAATGATAAAACACAGAAGTCATAAAAAAAAATGTCTACACTTCATTCCTATCTTCTTCTTCTCTCTCTCCTTCTCTTTCCCTCCTTCAAGACTTCACTTCTTGAACTTCCGTCGTGTTTTACACTTCCCAAACTTTTATCATGTTTGAACTTCCTTCATGTTAACCGCCACCTTTTCGCCTCATCGCTCAACCGTTCAAAATGCCTCTAAAACAAGACAACAAACAAATAAGTGAACGAATATGTAAAAAAAGGAAAAAAGGAATAAAGTTTAGGATATTTTTTTCCCCCTTTTATCTTTTTCTGACTTTCTTCTCTTTTTCGCTTGTCTTGTCTTCCCTTTTCCTTTCTCTTCTCTTTCGTAATTTTTTTTCCCTTTCTTTCTTTGCTCTTCTATTCTCCTCTCTCTTTTTTTCTTTCTTTCCTCATCTCTCCTCCACTCTCTTCGCCTCTCTACTCATCTCTCCTTCTCTCTTCTCTTTCTTCTTTTCCTATTCTCTTCTCCCCTCTCCTTTACCTTTCTATTCCCTTCTCTCCTATCCCTTTCCAATCTTTTTCCTTCTCTCCCCCTTCTACTCCTCTCTTCTCTTCCCCTCTCTTTCCTTATCTTCCCTTTTTTCCCCTTTATCTTTCCTTCCCTTTTCTCTTCTCTCCTCTTCTCCCCTTTTATCTTTCCTTCTTTCTCTTCTCTCCCTTTCTCTTCTCTCCTCTCCATCAACCATCTCTTCGTTTCTCTTCTCCCTTTATATCCTTCTCTCCTCTTCTCTCACTTTATATCCTTCTCTCCTCTTCTCTCCCTCTATCTTCCTTTCCCCTTTCTCTTCTTTCCTCTCCTCTCACGCCACCGTCGATATGGCAGAGCACCTGCTGTTTTATTTACTTGCCTTTTTTTTACAGTACCCGTTAAGGAGTAGGTATGG
>BOPN01003697.1:61373-68873 GCA_017312705.2 Penaeus japonicus | reverse complement strand
TTAATAATACAGAGCATGAAATCTTTAATTGCATTCACGTTTATTCTGCTTCTTGTCCCTCTCCTCGCCCCTCTCCTCTCCTCTCCTCGCTTCTCCTCTCTCCTCTCCTCATCTCTTCTCTCTCCTCTCCCCCCTCTTTTCCTCTCCTCTCCTCTCCTCTCTTTTCCTCCCCTCCCAGTCTCTTGTCCCCCTCACCTGCCTTCCCTCCATGCTCCTCTCCTCCCCATCTCCCTATCCACCCCAATCACCCCTCCTCCTTCTCTCTCCCCACATCCACACACCTACCCTCCCCTCCCTCATCCATCTCTCCCCTCACCCCCCCATTCACCTCCACCACATTTCCCTCTCTTCCCCATATTGCTCCCCCCCCATCTACCTCTCCCATCCCCCCTCCTCTTCCTCTATCTCCCCTCCCCCCCCTCCCCATGTTCTCAGCAGGTGGTTGCAAGGTTTCCGATTGTTCCGCTCCGACAAAGACGACCCTGGGAACTGTGTATTGCAGAGATCAGAGGAGACGCTTGCATTATCCTAATGAATATGATGAAGTTGCAATGCTTTTGGAAATATTCGAAACTCCATCTCCTCAACCCCCATCTATTGTATATACACGTGTGCACACGCGTATGTACGTGTGTGCACACAGATACGCATTTATGTACATATGAATACATAGTTTACGAACAGATAAATGCACGCGCGAATACAGACACACACACACACACACACAACACACACACTCACTCACACACACACACATCGATCCATGGACGCACACACATACACGCCTACGTACACGCGCCCATGAAGTATAAAGGTGTTCAGCTTCCAATACCTATTCCTTCATTTATTTCCCAAAGGCAAAGAGCGCGACTGCAATTGATTTTTTTTCTTTTTTCTTTTTTTTTTTTTACTTTGAATCAACAACGTAAAAAAACAAAAAAACAAGAAGATAATCCTGTAATGAGATGTCATGCTTATTGATCTTGAGGCAAGTAAGTTCTGGAACGAAAGCAAATAGAGAAATAGATTAATCAATTTTTTAAATTGATATAAAATCGAACACAAGCCTTCTTTGTTTTGTTTATTTGTTTTTTTCAAAAGACATGATTTTTAAGTTATGTGTATAGGGGTACAGCCTACCTGAGTGTGTGTGTGTGTTTGTGTATGCGTATATATGTGAAAACATGTGCGTTCACGTGTGCGTATATTTACATATGTGTATGTATGTGCTCTCGGGTGGACGCTTGCATGCATATACCTAAATGCATGTGCGTCGGATTCACATGCACAGCGTTCATGTAAGTGCGCGTGTGCGTGGATGCGTGTGCGTGGATGCGTGTGCGTGCATGCGTGTGCGTGGATGCGTGTGCGTGCATGCGTGTGCGTGCATGCGTGTGCGTGCATGCGTGTGCGTGCATGCGTGTGCGTGGATGCGTGTGCGTGGATGCGTGTGTGTGTATGCGTGTGCGTGGATGCGTGTGTGTGTATGCGTGTGCGTGGATGCGTGTGCGTGGATGCGTGTGCGTGGATGCATGTGCGTGCATGCGTGTGCGTGCATGCGTGTGCGTGGATGCGTGTGCGTGGATGCGTGTGCGTGCATGCGTGTGTGTGCGTAGGCCGAGGAAACGTGTAAATCCTGAACCTCATCAAAGTAAGATACAGTCATGCGCAGGTCACAGCCCGGGGGACGTAAGGAGATTAGAGACTAGGATCCCCCTCTCCCCCTCTCTCCCTCCCCCTATCCTTCCCCCTTCGCTCTGCGGCCCTCACGGCCTTTCCCTTTCCCCCCTTCGCCTTCTGAACAGCCATTCTCCCCTTCCCTTTCCTCTCTACCACTCTCTCTTCCTCTCTCCTCTTCCCCCTACCGGCGTTCTTCTTCCCCTTCTCCTCCCCTCTTCCCCCTAAAGTTCTCCCTCCAACCATTCTCCATTCCCCTACCCCTTCCCCTCTACCGTCCTCCCTCCCATCTTCCTCTTCTCCCTTCCCACTTCCGTCTTCCCATCTTCCTTCCACCCTCCCTCACCCCTTATCCCCTTCACCCCCCCTTCCCCCTTCCTCACACCCCCTTCCCCCTACCTCACCCCCTTCCCCCTCCCTCACCCCCCATCCCCATCCTCACCCCCTTCCCCCATCCCCATCCCCCTTCCTCACCCCCCCATCCCCCTACCTCCCATTTTCTACCCTCCCCCTCCCCCCCTCTCCCCCTCTCCCCCCCCACCACCATCGACTCCTGCAGCAACTCGGTGCACCAACTTCACTGCAGAGCTTCTCCCTCTATTGCTCATGGTGGATTTGCCTTCTTATTCCCCGGTGTTATTGCTATTGTTTTTGTTATTGTTGTCTTTATTATCAGTATCGGTATTTGTGTTTTGTATTGTTGTTATTGTTATTATCATTATTGTTGTTATCATTATCATCATCATTAATTCTATTATTGTTATTATTATCATTATCATTATTATCATTATCATCCTCATCATTATAATAATCATTATTATTATTATTATCCTTATTATTATAATCAGCATTATCATCATTATTATCATTATCATCATTGCTATAATAGCAATTATCATTATTATTATAATTGCATTTATTGTTATCAGAAATATTGTCATTGCTTACAAATATTATTATGTCAAGGTCAGTTGAGAGAGAGAGAGAGAGAGAGAGAGAGAGAGAGAGAGAGAGAGAGAGAGAGAGAGAGAGAGAGAAAGAGAGGAAGAGAGAGAGGAGAAATATAGAAATAAAAAGAGAGAGAGAAATAAAACTAAAAACAAAAGAGACAGAAATAGAAATAGAGAGAAAAACAAGTAAGGAAAACCCGAAATAAGAACAAACAAATGAGCAGTCCTACCTACCTACCTATCCCCCCTCCCCCTCCCCCTCACCCCCCTAACCCCCACCCCCTATTAACGCATCTCTGTCCGGATCAACAAATTTCCCGGTCATAAAAAAAATAATATTAATGAGAATGCCCATTTCAAACACACTTAATTACATAACGATAGTACTGGCGTGGATGCTATTATTCACTTAAAGATTTCTTTGTAAAGGAAAGAAAGTTATACGCAGTGTCATACGCACGCTAAGCCAGACACGTAAACTATCACGCACGCACATGCACACGCAACAGAATCATGCATGGACGCTTGCATGACACTCGAAATAATCCTCCACAGTTACTACAAACGCATCTTAAACGATAAAGAAACAAATTCGGGTGTAGAAATACAAACAAACAAACAAGCAAACAGATACAACACAAAAGACAGAAAGAAAAATCGCATCACAAAAAAATCTCAAAAAAGAAAAGAAAAGAAAAATCTAAAAATAAAATCGTTATGAAAAAAGTATATGCACAAAAATACCTAATCGACAGACAGATAGATAGATAGATAAATAGATAAATAGATAGAAAGATAGATAAATAGATAGATATATAGATAAAAAGATATATAATACAGCTAAATAGATAGCTAGATAGAGAGATAAATAGATAGATAGATAGATAAATACATATATAGATAAATAGATAAATAGATAGATAGATGAATAGATATATAGATAGACAGATAAATAGATAGATAGATAGAAGATAAGTAGATAGATAGATAAATAAATATATAGATAAATAAATAGATAAATAGATAGATAGATAGAAGATAAATAGATAGATAGACAGATAAATAAATAGATAGATAGATAGATAAATAGACAAATACATAGATAGATAAATAGATAAATAGATAGACAGATTGATAGATAAATAGACAGATACATAGATAAATAGATATAAATAGACAGATATATAGGTAAATAGATAGATAGATAGATAGATAAATAGATATATAGACAGATATATAGGTAAATAATAGTAAATAGATAAATAGATAGGTAGATAGATAAATAGATAGATGTATAGATAAATAAATAGATAGATAGATATATAGATAAATAAACATCGCAACGGACTCCCCACCACCAGGAGGCGCCGAAGGAGAGAGCAAGGCAAGGAACCAAGGCCTCGAGGTAGCAAGAATGTCAAGACAAATTTAGCATCTCAAGCATGTGACGTCATTCACCAATGGTGTAAGCACTTCAACAACCATCCTTTTCTTCCCTCCCTCTTATCGTTACCTCTTCTCCTTACTTTCTTTCTCTTTCTGTCTCGCTTTTTCTCTCTCTTTTTTTCTCTGTCTTTCTCTGTCTCTGTCTCTGTCTTTGTTTCGCTCTCGCTCTCGCTCACTCACTCACTCACTCACTCACTCACTCACTCACTCACTCACTCACTCACTCACTCACTCACTCACTCACTCACTCACTCACTCACTCACTCACTCACTCACTCACTCACTCACTCACTCACTCACTCACTCACTCACTCACTCACTCACTCTCTCTCTCTCTCTCTCTCTCTCTCTCTCTCTCTCTCTCTCTCTCTCTCTATTTCTCTCTCTCTCTTTCCTTCTCCCCCTCCCTCCCTTTCCTTCTCCCCCTCCTTCCTTCCTTCCCTCCCTCCCTCCCTCCCTCCCTCCCTCCCTCTCACCCTCCCTCTCACCCACCCACTCTCGCACCCTCCCTCCCTCCCTCCCTCTCTCCCTCCTGCTCACCCACCTACCCTCCCACCCTCCCTCCCTCCCTCCCTCGCTCCCTCCCCCCTAAACTCCCTACACCATTGGATAATGATAGTGATTTTGGTCACTACACCAAATACAAATAGTGAAAGGGATTAAAAAACAACAACTCAGAGATTAGACAGAAAAGGAATAAGTATAACACTAATTACATCTTCTTTGGGGGAAGAGGAAGCAAATAAACAAAGGGGATAATTATGAGTGCTGAAGGGAGGTTGATGTTTTGGAAACGGAGGGAATGTTGATAAATATAACGATAAAGTTGGAGGAAATAGCGAGAGAAAGAAAACGAGACAGAGAGAGAGAGGAAGAGAGAGAGAGATAGATAGATAGATAGATAGATAGATAGATAGATAGATAGATAGAGAGAGAGAGAGAGAGAAAAGAAGAAAGGAAGAGAAGAAGAAGAAGAAGAAGAAGAAGAGAGAAGAGAAGAGAAAAACGTCGACCAAAAAATCAAAGAAGAAGAAAGAGAGTAAAGGATAAAGAGAGAAGAGAAGAAGAAAAAAGTGAGAAGAAACAGCCATTCAAAAAAAAGACGAAAAAGATGATAAAATGAATAAACAAAAGAAAACAATCCACAAGAAAACAAAGCAAAGAAACCAAATAACACGAAAATACAACAAGGTCGTTACCCAAAGGGAGGGGAGGAGGGGGCAGGGAAAGGGGGGGGGGGGGGTGGGGGGGTCTAATGGTGTTAGGTGAGACACAAGATACCTGGCGTGTGCATATTAATGAGGGAGAAGACCTATTAAAGGATTAAATGGAAGGTGTGCCTGACACCAATAGGGGGAGGGGAGGATAGGAAGAGAGAGAGGAAGGATGTAATAAAGAAAGGGGAGAAAGAGAAGGGAGGGTGAAAAAGAGGGGAGGGAGAGGAAGAGAGGATGAGGATGGAGATGAGGGATAGGAAGAGGGGGTGAGAGAGAGGGAGAGGATAGTGGAGGAGAGCAAGAAAGAGTGAAAGAGAAAGAGAAAGAGAGAGATAGAGATAGATAGAGATAGAAAGATAGAGAGAGAGAGAGAGAGAGAGAGAGAGAGAGAGAGAGAGAGAGAGAGAGAGAGAGAGAGAGAGAGAGAGAGAGAGAGAGAGAGAAAGAGACAGACAGACAGAGACAGAGAGAGAAAGAGACAGACAGACAGAGACAGAGAGAGAGAGACAGAGAGAGAGAGACAGAGACAGAGACAGAAAGAGAGAGAGAGACAGACAGACAGAAAGAAAGAGCAAAAAAGAGAGAGATAAAAGTAGAAATAAAAGAATAAGGCGGGGGAGAGAAAGTAAGAAGTGGAGAAACTAGAGAGGGAAGGAGGGAAAGAAAGAAAAATGCATGACCTGCAAAGGGAAAGGGGAAAAGATAGACCGATAAATAGAAAGAAATAAAACGATAGAGAGAAAGAGAGATAGAGAAAAGAGAAAGAAAACCCAATATCATATAATTATCTTTTTTTATGATTTCATTCATACGTAAATATCGTAATTATTTTACGAAAACAATATTTTAAATTAAGATACCTTCTACACACACACACGCAAATAAAACACAAAAAAATGGAAGAAAACATAACCCAAATACGAAAAAAAGAAAGAAAAAACAAACAAACAACCAACCAACCTAGTGAACCAATATACAATAATAAAAAAAAATCCTTCTCTACCCGTTTCCATGGCAACCCTGTTCACGCATCGTTACCAAGTCAAACCAAACTTAGAGACATAGACTTCAACGCATATCTTGAATAGTTACCGGTAGTGTGAATCCCCGATTTTGTTTTTGTTTTTTTGATTTAAGAAAAGTGAAAAAGGGAGGGAGGGAGAAAGGGAGGGGGCAGGGAGGGGATAGGGGGGATGGAGATAGGGGGAGGGGATAAGGGGAGGGAGGTGGGGATAAAGGGGGAGGGGGGAAAGGGATAGGGAGGAAAAAGAAGGGGAAAAGGGGGATAGGAGGGGATAGCGGATAAGTGGATAGGGAAAGGGAGGAGGGGATAGGGGTTAGGGGGAAGAGGGAAAAGGGAGAGGGATAAGGGGGTGGGGGATAAGAGAGAGGGAGGATAGGGGAGGAACACAGGGAAGAGGAAGGGGAAAGGGAAGGGAGAATAGCTGGGTAGGAGAAAGGGAGGGAGGGAGGAAGGAAGGGAGGGAGAGACGAGCGGAGAATGGGAGGAAAAAAGCGATGAAACAAAAGAGCGGAAGGAGGGAAAGAGGGAAAGAGGGAGGAAGTAAGGGAGGGAAGAAGCGAGGAAGCGAAATGAAGGAGATGGAGTGAAAGAAGGTAAAAAGATGAAAGAGACAGGAAGCAAGGGTAGGTGACCCGGTCGAGAGGAAAGGGAAAAGTCAAAGAGGGAAAGGGGATAGGTGATAAGAGGGGTAATGGAAGGAGGAAGAGGGAGGGGGGTAGAGAGGAGGAGGGAAAAGAGGAGGAGGCTGGGGGTGGGGAGGAGGAGGGAAAAGAGGAGGAGGCTGGGGGTGGGGAGGAGGAGGGGAGAGAAGGGTGTGGAGGAGGAGGGAAAAGAGGGATGGGGGAGAGGGAGGGGAAAGAGGGGTGGGGGAGGAGGAGGGGAAAGAGGGGTGGGGAGGAGGAGGAGGGGAAAGAAGGGTGGGGGAGGAGGAGGGGGGAAAGAGGGGTGGGGAGGAGGAGGAGGGGAAAGAGGGGTGGGGGAGGAGGAGGAGGGGAAAGAGGGGTAGGGGAGAAGGAGGGGAAAGGCTTCTGCCTCGGATATTGAATTCGAAAGCCCACGCCAATGGAACTGGGAAGAGATAAGTCTTCTCTTAATCTTCACAGGATAAGCTCCAGCATGTGCACATAATACTGACATACGCACATGTATACCTGCGTAGATACATATGTAGGTTCATATTTTACTT
>BOPN01003697.1:48873-51373 GCA_017312705.2 Penaeus japonicus | reverse complement strand
GGGGGGGGGGGGGTGAGTCATACAGGATGGTGGCGTAGAAAGGGGTGGCTTTGTGTCAACAGAACCGTACGAGCTTGTTGTGGGGAGGCGCTGGTGTACGTACCATGCGCTCGGCTCGTCTCACGCTATTTCCTAGAGTGGTACAGCGTGGTGCTGGAAGAAGGGTGGGTGGGAGGGAGAGGAGGGAGGGAGGGAAGGGAAGGAGAGAGGGGAGAGAGGGAGGGAGGGAAGGGAGAGGAAGGAGGGAAGAGAGAGGGAGGGAGGGAAATGTAGGAGGGAGGGAAGGGAGAGGAGGGAAAGGTAGGAGGGAGGGGGAGGGAGAGGAGGAGGGAAATGTAGGAGGGAGGGAAGGGAGAGGAGGGAAAGGTAGGAGGGAGGGGAGGGAGAGGAGGGAAAGGTAGGAGGGAGGGAGGGAAGAGAAGGGGGGAGGGAGGGTGGGAGGAAGGGGAGAGAGAGAGGAAGGGAAGGAAGGAGAGTGGGAGGAAGGGAAGGAAGGAGAGAGGTAGGGAGGGAAGGAAGGAGAGAGGGAGAGAGAAGGGAAATGTAGGAGGGAGGGAAGGGAAGGAGGGCAGGGAGGGAGGGAGGAAGGGGAGAGAGGGAGGGAGGAAGGGAAAGGTAGGAGGGAGGGAAGGGAAGGAGGACAGGAAGGGAGGGTGGGAGGGGAGAGAGGGAGGGAGAAGAGGGAAAGGTAGGAGAGAGGGAGAGGAGGGAAAGGTAGGAGGGAGGAAGGGAAGGAGAGAGGGAAGGGAAGGAGGGAGAAAGAGAAGGGAGAGGAGGGAAAGGTAGGAGGGAGATATGGGAAGGAGGGAGGGAAGGAGGGAGGGAGGGAGGGGGAGGAAAGGGAGGGAGAAGAAGAAATAGAAGGAGTAGTAGGAGGAGAGAAAACAGAAGGTGGAAAAGAAAACGAAGAAAGAGAAGAAGAAAACGAAGAAGAAACAAAAGAAGTAGAAGAAAGAACGAAACAACAAAAGGGATCTAGGTGAGAAAAAAAAAAAAAAGAAAAAAAAAAGAGGGTAGAAGATGAGAAGAGGCGACAAGAGAAGAAAAGAAGATAAAGAGGGGAGAGGAGCGGGAGAGGGCGACCTGACCCTAGCGGAGGAGGCGATGAAGAAGGCAGGGCTTGGCAATCACGAGGTCGATGATGGAAATGAGATGGTGCTGTTGGGGGGACGATATAATCAGAGGGGGAGGGGGGTGGGGGATGGGAGGGGTTAAGGGATGAGGGGCTAGAGGTTGAGAGACGGAGGGGAGGTGTGGGGGAAGGGGAGAGGGTGAGGGTGAGGGGGGGAGGAGAGATAGGGGAGATACGGGGAAAGAAAAATAGGGTGAGGGAGATAGTGGGGAATGGGAGGAGTCACAGAAAGGGAAGGAACAGAGAGGAGGTGAGAAGGCAATTTGGGAAGAGCAGGAGGAGGAAGTGGTGGACAAGGTGGAGGAGGAGGAGGAGGAGGAGGAGGAGGAGGAGGAGGAGGAGGAGGAGGAGGAGGGAGGAGGAGGAGGAGGAGGAGGAGGAGGAGGAGGAGGAGAAGAAGAAGAAGAAGAAGAAGAAGAAGGTGGAATGAAAAGCACAGAATTACACGGAATGGGATATGGAGGATGAGAAGAGGAACGGTCAGAGGAAGAGAAAGAGAGAGAGAGAGAGAGAGAGTGAGAGAGAGAGAGAGAGAGAGAGAGAGAGAGAGAGAGAGAGAGAGAGAGAGAGAGAGAGAGAGAGAGAGAGAGAGAGAGAGAGAGAGAGAGAGAGAGAGAGAGAGAGAGAGAGAGAGAGAGAGAGAGAGAGAGAGAGAGAGAAGGTGGAGGAATGCACTTAAGGAACGTGAAGTGGAGATACAACGACAAGGTTAGAAGAGGAGGAGGAGGAGGAGAAGGAGGAGGAGTAATAGTAGTAATAGCGGTAGTTGTAGTGCTAGTAGTAACAGTAGGAGGAGGAGGAGGGGAAAGGAGGAGGAGGAGGAGAAGAAGAAGAAGAAATATAAGAAAGAGAGGAAGAGAAAGAAGGTGAAGAAAAAGAAGAAAGAATAAAAAACAAGAAGTAAAAGAAGAAGAAGAAGGAGAAATAAGCATAGTGTCAGAAGAGGGTAGAGTAGGGGAGCGAAGGAGAAAAAAGGGGGGAGAGGAGAAGAGGGAGGGGAGAGGAGAGGAGAAGAGGGGCGGGCGCGCTAAATGGCTAAGAATGTTTAATCAGGTTATCGGCATAGGAGGGGCGGGCGCGAGGGGGCGAGCCAACGGGTGGAACTGTCAAAACTCTGGGTTCTGGGGACTGCTGATACCACAAAGGTGGGGGGGGGGGGTAGGAGGGGAGAGGGTGGGAGGAGAGGTGGGGAGAGGGTGGGGAGAAGGTGGGGGGATAGGAGGGGAGAGGGTGGGAGAAGGTGGGAGAAAGGGTGGAAGGAGAGGTGGGGAGAAGGTGGAAGGAGAGGTGGGGGAGAGGGTGGGAGGAGAGGTGGGGAGAGGGTGGAAAGGAGGTGGGGAGAGGGTGGGAAGGAGGTGGAGAGAGGGT
>BOPN01003697.1:28873-38873 GCA_017312705.2 Penaeus japonicus | reverse complement strand
AGGAGAAGGGGAGGAGGGGAGGAGAGTGATGTCCTACCCCTTTCTCTTATCCTTTCCCTTTCACTGGCCTCGTAGCGGGGATGTATGTCTCCTTTCTCTTCCTCTTACCCTTTTCTCTTTCCCTTTCCCTTTCCCTTTCTCTTTCCTCTTCTCCTTTCCCTTTCCCTTTCTCTTTCCTCTTCTCCTTTCCCCTTCCCCTTCCCCTTCCCATTTCTCTCCCCCTTCCCCTTCCCCTTCCCCTTCCCCTTCCCCTATCCTTTTCCCCTCTTCCTCCGGCCTCACAGCAGAGATGCCCCCTCCTCTTCCCCTTCTCCTTCCCCTTCTCTCGTTCCCTCCTCCCCCCTCCCCCCCTCCGGCTGTCATGCAGTGTGTCATGTCGTGTCATGTCTCTATCGTTCGAGCAGGGTAAAGGCACGGGGGGGAGGGTAGAGGGAGGGTAAGGGCAGGGGGCTGGGAGACGTAAAGGAGAGAATATGGATGGGGGGGGGGAGGGGGAGTAGTAGATCAGGGTGACGTCAGATTAGAGAGGAATGTTTTTTCTCTCTCTCTCTCTCTCTCTCTCTCTCTCTCTCTCTCTCTCTCTCTCTCTCTCTCTCTCTCTCTCTCTCTCTCTCTCTCTCTCTCTCTCTCTCTCTCTCTCTCTCTCTCTCTCTCTCTCTCTCTCTCTCTCTCTCTCTCTCTCTCTCTCTCTCTCTCTCTCTCTCTCTCTCTCTCTCTCTCTCTCTCTCTCTCTCTCTCTCTCTCTCTCTCTCTCTCTCTCTCTCTCTCTCTCTCTCTTTTATCCCTTCCTCTCCCTCGCTACCCCGCCCCCACCCCTCCTCATTCTCCACTATCTCCCCCTCCTCCCTTTCCCCTACCCCTCGACCCATAATCCATCTCGTGGTCATTTCCCTCCGCTCTCCTATCTCCCCTTCTCATCTAGTAGCCTCATTCCTCCCAATCGTCCTCTCCTTCCTTTCATAGATGCACCTGCTTCCCCCCCTCCCCCCCCTCCCCCCCCCCTTCCCCTCCCCACTCTCCTCCCCATTTTCCCAATCCCCTCTTTTCTCCTTACCTCGAATCGAAAAATTCACCTTCATTCTGTTTATCTCTCCGAAATTTTGTCCATATGTACTCCATTCCTTTCGACTTTACCTTTTACCCCTTCGTTACTTTTTTTTCCTCCCTCTTTACTACCCATTCCTATTCTATGTCTCTCTCTCACTCACTCACTCACTCACTCACTCACTCACTCTCTCTCTCTCTCTCTCTCTCTCTCTCTCTCTCTCTCTCTCTCTCTCTCTCTCTCTCTCTCTCTCTCTCTCTCTCTCTCACACACACACACACAAACTCCACCCTCCACACCCTTCTCTCCCCTCCATTCCTTCACTCCTTCCCTCCCTTCTTTCCCCTTCCTCTCTAACTTTCTTCCCCTTTCCTCTTAATCTTCTTCCCCTTTCATCCAGTCCCTCCCCTCTACCTCACTCTCTCCTGTGTCTATCAACACCATTCCTCCCGCTTTCTTATCGAGTCTTCGCTTCTCCCTTCCTTTCTTCTCGTCGACCATAACTTTATCACATCCCTCTTTCCCGCTTTCTTCTCGCCCCCTCCCCCTCCCATCACCTCCTCTCCCTCTCTTCCAACGTTCTCTCTCCCCGCTCTCTATCCCTCTCCCTCCCAACCCCCCCTCCTCGCCCCCACCCCCACCCCACCCCATCCTCCCACCTCACCCCCACCCCTCCCATCCTCCCACCTCACCCCCACCCCTACCCCTCCCATCCTCCCTCCTCGCCCCCTCTCCTGCCTCATTCATCAGATCGACATTAAGATATGACAGATTCTGTCATGCGCGGAAACCTCTCGGACTTTTATCGGTCTCGAGGTATCACCATGCGGTCTAGGCAGGTGACACACGCTGGACCGCAGTCACAGTGCATGACGAACCAAGTTAACTCACAGCGGTATGCGTGAGGGGAGATTATGTGACACTGGCATGCCTCTGCTATGCCATTGTGTTTCGGGAAACATGACATCCGCTAGTCGCTTTGTATGTATGTTTGTGTTATGTGTTATGCGTACACATAGGCCTACATACAAATACACAAATAAGAACCTACACGCCCATCCATAATCAAAGTCAGACTTCATATCCTTTATAACTTTTATAAAACACAAACATGCAAAAAAGTCCATAACAATACCATTCGCACAAAGCCTTCCGAAATGAAGCCATCTACACGCACACACACACATTCATACATAAACATACATGGACATCGTTTCCACGTACACACATAAATATACACACACACATGCGCAAACACAAGACCATAATAAAACCATCTCCCAAAGGTCAGGTTCTCCTCACGAGCCACCACGCCCTTTATCAGCTGTTAACCATGGCTCCTTATCTTCTCTGTCTGTCTGTCTGTCTGTCTGTCTGTCTGTCTCTGTTTCTCTCTATCTCTTTCGCTCTTTCTCTCTCTCTCTTTCTCTCTCTCTCTCTCTCTCTCTCTCTCTCTCTCTCTCTCTCTCTCTCTCTCTCTCTCTCTCTCTCTCTCTCTCTCTCTCTCTCTCTCTCTCTCTCTCTCTCTCTCTCTCTCTCTCTCTCTCTCTCTCTCTCTCTCTCTTTCTTTCTCTCTCTCTCTCTCTTTCTTTCTCTTTCTCTCTTTCCCTCTTTCTTTCTCTCTCTCTCTCTTTCTCAACCTCAACCTCTCCCTCTCTCCTCTCTTCACCTCTCTCTCCCTCTCCCTCCACCTCTTCCTCTCCCTCTCCCCTCCTCCCTCCTCTCCCCCCTCTTCCTCTACCTCCTCCTCCTCCACCACAACATCACGCAATCCTAAACTCTCGCAAATGCTCAACATTTCAATAAATTCCGCCAATGGATATCGCTAGACCACGCCCCTTTCCACTCTCGTTGGGTACGTTGATAACCGTCAGATTGAAAAAAATATATATTGCAATAAAAGGAAAGAGAGAGAGAGAGAAAGAAAATAAAAGAATACATATGGCTCTGATTACTCTAAGCGACGAAGCTTCTGGTTTAAAGAAATGTGGAATATTTTCAATCTTGTTGAGAGAAAATGTTGAATTGTCAATTGACAGTAATGTTGCAAGAAGTGTTAAAAGGCTACATATGGACACAGACAGATGAGAGAAAAAACGTATAACATAAATTCATACATATCGGTGAATACATAGAATACATAGATACATTTTATCTATTTGTCTGTACAAACATACATACTATCTAAATATGCATAATATATATAATATATATATATATATATATATATATATATATATATATATATATATATATATATATATATATATATATATATATATATATATATATATATATATATATGTATATATATACATATATATATATATATATATATATATATATATATACACACATACACACACACACACACACACACACACACACACACACACACACACACATACAATCTGAACATACATATATAAATAGACCTACTGTGTAGACATACATGTACACATATTCCCTACCTACCAATAAATAAATACATACATACATACATACATACATACATACATACATACATACATACATATTCACACACCATACATACATACATACATACATACATACATATTCACACACCATACATACTTATACATACATACTGATTAAAGTTCTCGATCCTTCCAAGGGCACACTTCCTTAGGCCTAAATGAACTCGTATAGGCCTAAGTGATCATTGCAAATCATCTTTAAATAGAATAATCCTCTTAGACACCGAGGAAAAAAAAAATGGGAAAAATACCAGATAAAGGAGAGGTAGAAAAGAAAGATAAAAGATAAATGAAAGAGGCTAAAAAAAAAAAAAAAAAACGAAAATAGAGCAAAATAAATAAAAAATAAAAGAAAAAGAATACAAAATATGAAACATAGGAAAGAAAGATAAAAAAAGACGATGAGGAAATAAATACAAACAAACAAAAAAACACTAATATGAGCTGATAACAGAGGCACACATTTCAGGCCACAGTAAAGATTATATTAAATGTCAAGTGATATTAAAGATGGAATCTATTTATTCCTTGGGGACGCTTCCTTGTTTCTTCGTTTCTTTTCTTCTTTCATTCCTTCTTCTTCTCTCTCTTCTTTCATTCCTTCCTCTTCTTCTTACTTACTTATTTTCTTTCTTTCTTTCTTTCTTCTTCTTCTTCTTCTCTTTCTATATTTCATTCCTTCTTTTCATTCTTGTTCTTTTTTTATTTATTTTTATTTTCTTCTTCTTCTTCTTTTTCTTCTTTTTCTTTCATTCCTTCTTCTTCTTCATTTCCTTTGTTGGTTTTTCATCTTCATCTTACCGTATCATTCTTCCTCTTCTTACTCTTTCTTCTATCCATCACCTCCCCACCCTTCTCACTCCTCCTATCCTCATCCCTCTCATCTCTCATCCCTTTCCCTACCCACCCATCTCTCCCAATCCCTCTCACCTTCTACCCTCTCCTCCACCCACATCTCTCCCTCTCCATTCTCTCCATATGGAGAGGAATAGAGAGGGGTAGAGAGGGAAAATAGAGGGATAGAGAGATACAGAGATATATAGATAGAGAGAGAGAGAAAGAGAGAGAGAGAGAGAGAGAGAGAGAGAGAGAGAGAGAGAGAGAGAGAGAGAGAGAGAGAGAGAGAGAGAGAAATGGAAAGAGAGAGAGAAAGAGATACAGAGATACATAGAGAGAGAGAGATACAGAGATACATAGAGATAGATAGATAGATAGATAGATAGAGAGAGAGCAAGAGAGAGAGATACAGAGATAGATAGATAGATAGAGAGAGAGAGAGAGAAGGCAAGAGAAAGAGAGAGAGAGTGAGAGAAATAGATAGATAGAGAGAGAGAGCGATAGAGAAAGAGAGAGAGATAGAGAGAGATACTGAGATACAGAGATAGATAGATAGAGATAGAGAGAGAGAGAGCGAGAGAGAGAGAGACCGACAGACAGACGGCACATTAAGCTCCAACCTCAATGCACATCCGCAAAATATGCAAAATATCATCCATAACCAGTCCATCAAAAAGGTTTACTCTCGTTGTGTAACTGACATTCATCAAAAAATATTCAACAGCATGAATTTTACTGCATGACGCGCTCATTCACCTGAGAGGAGAGACTGGTGAAGAAGCTCCCTCCGTGTCCCCCCCCCCCCTTCCCCTTCCCCTTCCCCTTCCCCTCCCTCGATCCTTCCTTCCTTCCCTTCCCTCGATCCTTCCTTCCTTCCTTCATTCATTCTTTAAAGTACTTTTTCAACGAAACATGAGGATCTACACTATGCTTCCCCTATCTCCTTCTCCTTCTTTTTCTTTTCTTTTCTTTTTCTTTTCTTTTTCTTTTTCTTTTCTTTTTCTTTTCTTTTTCTTTTCTTTTTCTTTTCTTTTTCTTTTTCTTTTTCTTTTCTTTTTCTTCTTCTTTTCTTTTTCTTCTTCTTTTCTTCTTCTTTTCTTCTTCTTTTCTTCTTCTTTTCTTCTTCTTTTCTTCTTCTTTTCTTCTTCTTTTCTTCTTCTTTTCTTCTTCTTTTCTTCTTCTTTTCTTCTTCTTCTTCTTCTTCTTCTTCTTCTTCTTCTTCTTCTTCTTCTTCTTCTTCTTCTTCTTCTTCTTCTTCTTCTTCTTCTTCTTCTTCTTCTTCTTCTTCTTCTTCTTCTTCTTCTTCTTCTTCTTCTTCTTCTTCTTCTTCTTCTTCTTCTTCTTCTTCTTCTTCTTCTTCTTCTTCTTCTTCTTCTTCTTCTTCTTCTTCTTCTTCTTCTTCTTCTTCTTCTTCTTCTTCTTCTTCTTCTTCTTCTTCTTCTTCTTCTTCTTCTTCTTCTTCTTCTTCTTCTTCTTCTTCTTCTTCTTCTTCTTCTTCTTCTTCTTCTTCTTCTTCTTCTTCTTCTTCTTCTTCTTCTTCTTCTTCTTCTTCTTCTTCTTCTTCTTCTTCTTCTTCTTCTTCTTCTTCTTCTTCTTCTTCTTCTTCTTCTTCTTCTTCTTCTTCTTCTTCTTCTTCTTCTTCTTCTTCTTCTTCTTCTTCTTCTTCTTCTTCTTCTTCTTCTTCTTCTTCTTCCTCCTCCTCCTCCTCCTCCTCCTCCACTACTTCCTCCTGCTCTTCATTTTCTTCTTATATCTACTTTTCTTCTCCCTTTTCTTCTAATTCCTCTTCCTCTCCTTTCTATTCTTCTTCTCCCTCTTCCTCTTCTTCCATTCACCCTCCAACCAACCATCCACCTGAGCCACTGACAGACAGATGTGTAATCAGCTGATTGACAGTCGGGATCAGCTGGCACTCAAAACTGGCTCTCCCGGTGCCAGCTGATGACCCGACCTGACCTTTCCTCCCTGCGACAAAGCCCGCTGAAACTGGACGTTCTCTCATTAATTTTTTTGAGAGGGTCAGGTATCATAGGCCTATGCACTCATTGTCTTAAATGATGATGGATGAGGATTAAGATAACGTTGATTAAGATAACGTTTATCTTAATTAGATAGGATTGTCGGCACAGCGGTGTCGTCTGTGTCGCAGGCGTGACGTCATGTCTTGCTAGTTCTTAATTCTGAGAATTTAAAATCTTGAATCCATCGTTGACAGCGCTAACCCCCCCCCCCCCAACCCCTCCTCCTCCTCTACAACAGGAGGTTAAAAATCGCTCCTTGAAACCCATTTTGGAAGATCCTCTCTCCTCCTCTTCTTCCTCCCTCCTCCCTCCTTCCTCCTCCCTTCTCTTCCCCCTCCACTTCACCTCCCCTCTCCTCCACCCCTACCCTTCTCCTCCACCCCTACCCTCTCCTCCACCCCTACCCCTCTCCCTCCCCTCTCCCCATCCCTCGTCGCCACCCCTACCCCTCTCCCTCTCCTCCACCCCTACCCCTCTCCCTCCCAGCCTCACCCTACCTTGACTACCCTACCTGTTAAACCTTCATTATCTCTAAGAGTGTTTCCCGGAATGGAAGTATTGTTTTGCAAAGAGTGCATCATGCAACAGTCTTCCCATGTCTCTCTCTCTTTTTTTAATGTTGAAGGTAAAAAATAAATAAATAAAAAGTAATATTGCAACTACGCTGTTGACTTTCGTTTTTTGTTGCAGAAAAAGGATGAAGGGATGATAAATGAGAATGATGATATAGAGGTAAATGAGTAAATGAGTAGATTAATGAGGAAATAACACACACACACACACACACACACACACACACACACACACACACATGTATATATATATATATATATATATATATATATATATATATATATATATATATATAGAGAGAGAGAGAGAGAGAGAGAGAGAGAGAGAGAGAGAGAGAGAGAGAGAGAGAGAGAGAGAGAGATGAAAATGAAAGACCAAAATTAAAAATTAAAATGCCACACGAAAATAACAACCAGAATCTGCCCTCATACATACATACCATTTCATGTCAACTCAAACCACCAAGTCTTTGTGCTGTACATACCTGTAAGAGGAGAAATACAATTAATAGATCATCTAAGCCATAAATAGCTACATAACTTAAAAAATACATAATAAAATGAATGCAAATAGTTAGTTCATACAAGTTGTAATTTATCGAATTTTCGGTTTCCTTGTAACAATAAATTACTTTCAATGTCTGTAAAAACAAAAACAAAATCAAATCTTAAACAAATATAATAAACGAATGAAATAGGATAACCAAATATAATAAACGAAAAAAACAAAAACAAAAACGAAACTACTTTCGAATAAAAAATCGATACATAACCATAAACATATTCGACGTCATGCAACAAAAACCCCTTCAATCTAAACAAAGTCCTACCCAATCATGCATAACCCCCCCCCCCCCCCCCCCCCCAAAAAAAAAAAAAAAACACGAAAAAAATACTATCATCACCACTGATGGACGAGCCAAAAGGAAGTCAATTCCTGGGACTTTTTTTCATTCATGACACTATCCATGACAAAACGGCACCATGCACCACTCTTACGTACACATTTTGCCATCTTAAATATTACAGGAGGACGTGGAAGCGCTGAAAGGCGACAGGACTTTCTTCAAGACGAAAAGAAAATGGGGGACTGTTTCTTTTTGGAATGTTGACAGGAGGAGGGAGGGAGGGAGGGAGGGAAGGAGGGAAGGAGGGAAGGAGGGAAGGAGGGAGGGAGGGAGGGAGGGAGGGAGGGAGGGAGAGAGAGAGAGAGAGAGAGAGAGAGAGAGAGAGAGAGAGAGAGAGAGAGAGAGAGAGAGAGAGAGAGAGAGAGAGAGAGAAAGGGAGGGAGGGAGTAGGGCAGAGGAAGGGAAGGAGTGGGAGAGGGGAAGAAGAGGAAAAGGGAGAGAGGCATGGAAAGTGAAAGAATAGAGGCGAACGGAGGAAGAAAAAGAAAGAGCGAGACAAAGGGAGAGAATGCCATAAAATAAAACACGGGGATGAAAAGAAGGGACAGCATATCCCCACTACCACCCCTCCCCTTCCCTTTCCTCTACCCCCTGCCCCTTACCCCTATCCCCTTTCCCCAACCCCCTCTGCCCCAACCCCCTCTCCCCTATCCCTCTCCCCTCTCCCCAAACCCCTATCCCCTCTCCCCCATCCCTTCCCCTCTTCCCCATCCCTTCCCCTCTCCCCATCCCCCTACCCCCTATCCCCTCTCCCCTCTCCCCAACCCCCTACCCCTTCCCCTCTCCCCATCCGGGTCTCCCATAATGCTCTCCCTCGGAACAGGTCACCGCAATGACCTCTGGCAATTAAACGTCTAACACAATAGGGGTGAACGAGAGATTATAGCGAGCTCTTGCATGTGACCGCTGACCTCCGCCGACCTCTGGCATCGCTTCAGATGTGGGTGGGCGAGTGGGTGGGTTCTAGCTTGGGTGGGTGAGTGAGTGGGTTTTAGGTTGTGGGGGGAGGGGGGTCGACTTTTAGCTTGAGTGGGTAGATTTTTAGCTTGGGCGGGTGGGTGTTTAACATATCCACACACACACACACACATACACACACACACACACACACACACACTCACACACACACACACAAGAAAATATATATATATATATATATATATATATATATATATATATATATATATATATATATATATATATACATGCAACAACACTCAAACACAACACGAACGCACACAGTCCACACACCCTCACACCTGCACATAATGGGTTGGTTATCAATTGAAGGGGTAAGGCAATAAGAATGGGTTTGCTAAAAGGAATGGGTGATGAGGTGGGAGCAACCGAAGGCTTAAACAAGTACCCTTCTGTCTTTCCAAAAAAAAAAAGAGAGAAAAATCCAAGAACCAGAGAAAAATATGTATCAGACTAAAAACAAAAATAGAAATAAACAAATGAAATCAAATAATAACCATGATCTACATTCCAAAACATCAACTTTAAACTCTCCCGTACTTCCCATTTCGGTAAAAATAAATTTAAAGATCAAAAGAGTTTAAAAAAAGAAGGAATTTCGCCTTTACAAACAAGTCTTCGAGTCAAAAAAAAAAAAAAAAAAAAAAAAAAAAAAGAGCATCGCAGCCAAAACACACAAAGGGAGAGACAATACAGCCAATTCATAAAGCTTCGCGGAATCGAACATCTGCAATAAGACTAAAAGAATGGGAGTTTAACGACTGCAGGATGAAAGGTGATTGCACACAACCACAGGCATGCATACAGACAGACAGACAGACAGACAAACAGACACAAAGGCTTAAGTGCAGCGAGATACAAAAGCCCATCTGTGTACAAATACACAACACATGCAAACTCACATACAAAAACACACAATCACACACACATACACATATAAACACACACACAATCACACATACATACACATATAAACACATAAACACATATAAACACGCATACACATATAAACACACATACACATATAAACACACACACACATATAAACACACACACACACACACACACACACACACACACACACACACACACACACACACACACACACACACACACATCACGCTTCGTTTTAAAACAAACA
>BOPN01003697.1:5000-7500 GCA_017312705.2 Penaeus japonicus | reverse complement strand
TCCACCACACAATAGCTCATGCTACAAAGCACACGGAAGCACTCATACCACGTTCCAATGACGTCACACACATACACATAACATACCAAGTACCCAATTACTTTGACTTGGCATTCATTACCGTTCATTGTTTAGTCTCCGGGACTGGAATTTGTTGACAATCCTACGATGAAAATAGATGTGTATAGTGCGTATCCACCATCATACATCCGCACCACGATCAGCGACACCATCGTCACTGCCATCATCATCACCATCACCACCGTCACATTCACAGTCACCGATACCATCATCAATGTCATTGTCACCATCACATTATCATATCCACTGTCATCGTCACTATCACATTGCCATCATCATCACCATAACCACCGGCGCATTCAAATTCTAACCACAATGACCGACACCATCGGCGCTATCATCGGCACCATCACATTATCATTTTCACTCGGGTTGGAAAGTGAGATCCTGGGTGGTCTAAGCACGACCAAATTCTCAGGTGTGCAGCGTGTAAGAGCTGAAGATAAGCAAACTCAAAACTATAAAAATAAAAAAATAAATAAAAAAATAAAAATAAGTAAAAAAAACGACAGCTGAGGGCATTTTTGTACTGCTGTTGTCTACGGTTTATACTAAAATTATTTTTTTTATTGAGGTTAATAGTGTATCGGGTTAGCACGATACACAAGCTTACTTGCTATAACTAGGCCACACCCATAGACCAAACCCTAGTATCCAGATGAGTAAATGTTTTCATAACACTCGAGACGGCTTTCAAAACGTTACTTCTTCTTCCTATCAAGTTAGTTCTACTCTACCCAATTCCACTCGAACTTCGCCGCTATCTGTGATGGATGGCCTACAGTCTTAGAAAGAACACAATACTGACGTAGCCCCCCCCCCCCAGGCTTCTTTGCCCCTTAGCGCTCAGGAAAAGAAACTCGACGAACTTTTAGCGTGTAGGTTTCGACATAAGTGAGCTCGGGTTCGTCCCTTGTTGGGCGGGAATTCATGGGGGTCTACGGGTTCTCTTTTGCAACGATATGAGGAGTGAAGTTTGTTGGCCTTTGTCAAAGCGTCGGGAGTGTGGCGGAGACAGGACCAGTAGTGGATGTAAAGAGCGTCTTGGTAACGTGTGCAAACAAAATTCATCAAAAATATCTTGGATATTCCAGACTGGATCCCTACCCTCACTATCCATTATAAAATTAGTAAGAAAAATATCTATAAAATTTCTTATAATGCGTTTCCAAAATTCTGAATGAATTCTGGTTACTTACCTTCCATTATTCTTATAATCCTCTTCCTTATTTTCAGTTTCCGATACATTTGTAGAGTAATAACAAATCAAACGTCTTTGTTAATCAACAAATTATCTCATCTTCCCCTGCTACGCCAAAGGAAACCGAGTATTCCTTCCCCTCTTGTGTTGTCAGAACGAATTTCAAAACAAAAACAAAGGAAGCGAGTCTAATTCGGTTCGTTGCTTCACCTTTTGTTTCACTTCGTTGCTCACTTTTTGCCTCAGTTCTTTGCCTATTCAAAGTGTTAGAATTGCTACTCGCTCTTATTCATAAGTTTAAATTACTGTCTTTGTAATGGTAATGGCGATAATTGATATTTCTCCAGGCTGTATTATAATGATAATGACGTTAACATGTAAATCAATAACAAAGCCATTGTAACTCGTGTTATCATTTACTTTTATGAATAATTCTTAACTATTTTAGTACAATTTTTTACATCAAGGTATGAAAATGATTCGGGAAAATCGGTACAATATAGAGGAATGATTAAGCAAAGGAGGTTTGCATAATAACCTTAAAACACGTTTGCCTAATATTGTGCGAATAAGAGATGTGAAGAAGAAGACGAAGGAAGGAAGAGATGGATAAGAGAGAGGGAGGAGCTAGAGAAAAAAAGAAGACGAAGAAAGAGGAGGAGGAAGGGGATGGAAGGGGAAAGGAAGAAGAAGAAATAAGGAGGAGGGGGAGAAGAAGGATGAAGAAGAGGAAGAAGAAAGGAAAACGAAACAAATGAAGGGAAAAAGAAATATGCGCAAGGCGAATAGGGAAGGTAAGATACACAAAGAAAGCTTAAAATAAGTAGAAGGAAGAGGAGGTAGAAGAGAAAAGAAAACGTAGAAGGAACTGAAACAATAAAGAAAAAAGATGAACGAAGAATATAGAAACAAAAATGGAGAAGAAAATGAAAATAAAATAGGACAATGAGATCAAGAGAAGAAAAAGAATGGAAGATAAGAAAACGGAAAAAATACGGAAAAGGAGAATTGGTACACTAAACAGGAGAAAAACAAAAGATACTGTGGCACGTTTCTTTCAAACAGAATTGTTTAGGAAGTAAATATGTTGTTTTTTCGTGTTTTCTCAAAGGTTTCTCAAATCCTTAAATGTCTTTGTGATGAAAGTCTGGCCGTTGGGAGATTTCCAGACCTCATGTCTTTGTTTGTTTATCTCTTTGTTTATTTGTATTCCTTTAC
>BOPN01003696.1:130361-135361 GCA_017312705.2 Penaeus japonicus | reverse complement strand
CCTCCTTCTCCTCCCCCCCTACCTCCTCCTCCTCCTCCTCCCCACACTTACCCAGCCAATCATACTCTATTCGCCCCAAGACACATATACACCCCCCCCCCCCCCCCCACCGCTAATGATAACGATTATCCTGTGCTTCCATTCGCTATCTCTCCCTTTTCACTTTCTTCATCTGTTCCCTTCGCCTTCCTTCGTAAATAATGATGCTGATCATGATAATTTGATAATGATAATGATAACGTTATGATGATAATAATGATCATAAGCAATTTTCTCTTTTTCCATTACTTTTCTCTCCCTTCTCTTTTTCATTTGTCTTTTTTTCTTCCTCTTTCTTCGTTTTTTTTTCTCCCCCTTTATCCTCGTGTGGGAAGCTGTTCCTGCTTTCGAAGGCGAAAAACAAAGTCATTTATCTTTGTGCAGGTGATCTCTATCTCTCTCTCTCTCTCTATTTATCTATCTATCTATCTGCCTCTCTTTCTCTCAGTCTCTCTCTCAATCTGTCTCTCTCTCAATCTCTCTCTCTCTCTCTCTCTCTCTCTCTCTCTCTCTCTCTCTCTCTCTCTCTCTCTCTCTCTCCCCTCTCTCTCTCTCTCTCTCTCTCTCTCTCTCTCTCTCTCTCTCTCTCTCTCTCTCTCTCTCTCTCTCTCTCTCTCTCTCTCCTATTTGCTCTCTCTCTCCTTCTTGCTCTCTCTCTCCTTCTCTCTCTCTCTCTCTCTCTCTCTCTCTCTCTCTCTCTCTCTCTCTCTCTCTCTCTCTCTCTCTCTCTCTTAGTCTCTCTCTCTCTCTCTCTCTCTCTCTCTCTCTCTCTCTCTCTCTCTCTCTCTCTCTCTCTCTCTCTCTCTCTCTCTCTCTCTCTCTCTCTCTCTCTCCCATCTTGCTCTCTCTCTCCCCTCCTCCCCAATTCTCTATTCACTTAATCTTACCATTTGCATTACCTGATAATTGTTGCATGACTCGACATTTGACAAGAAACGAACGGTTCGAAATTTTCATATCATTTCCATGACACACGGAGAACTTATTGCATGACGGCGAGATTGCAATGCTGTGACATTTCGGAAGACTTGAAAGAAAATTGATAGACGTAAAATGAACTGTTTGTTATGATTCTGTCACGAAGAGCAGACTGAATATAAGAATATATATATATATATGTGTGTGTGTGTGTGTGTGTGTGTGTGTGTGTGTGTGTGTGTGTGTGTGTGTGTGTGTGTGTGTGTGTGTGTGTGTTGTGTATGTGTGTGTTTGTGTGTGTGTGTGTGTGTGTACACAGAAATAGTAAACAAATACAATAATGAATAATGAATAAAGAGCAATAACAACGAATAAGCCTAGACACATGTCCATCATTGAGGCAGTTGCAATGAAGGAAATAGATTAAAGTGCAGAGTAGGACAGTGACAGGCATGCAACAAGGGCAAATTGCAATAAGATGAAACGGCTGACAGCAGTGCGAGGAAGGAATGGCTTTGTCCACAGTAATTGCTATGATTAATCTTGAATCCTCTCTTTGATATGGATAGACTATTATGATAGCCTAACCACTCAATTCATAGCAATTCTTGCATAGCTATTGGGTTGAAGGTATGTCTGTCTGAAGGAAGGTTGTGTATTGTTGTTTTTCTGATATGTTGCTGATGGGAATGGTAGGAAACTTTCTCTCGATCTCTTTCTCTCGCTCTCTCTGTCTGTCTGGCTTTTTCTCTCTCTTACTCTATATGTATCTCTCTTTCTCTCCTCCATCTCCCTCTCTCTCTCCCCTGTCTTCTCTCTTTCTCTCCTCCATCTCTCTCTCTCTCTCCCCTGTCTTCTCTCTTTCTCTCTCTCTCTCTCTTCTCTCTCTCTCTCTCTCTCTCTCTCTCTCTCTCTCTCTCTCTCTCTCTCTCTCTCTCTCTCTCTCTCTCTCTCTCTCTCTCTCTATCTCTCTCTCTCTACTCTCTCTCTCTCTCCTCTCTCTCCCTCTCTTTCGCCCTTCCTCCCTCCCTCTCTCTCTTTCTCTCTCTCTCTCTCTCTCTCACACACACACATACACGCACACTCACTCTCACTCTCACTTTTTCTTGTCTGCTCCTCTCTCATTTTCTCCCTTTCTTCTCTTTTTCCTTCTTCTTTCTTTCTTGCTTTCTTGGTTTCTTTCTTTATTCCTATCAATCGACGGAATAAAGGTACTAATTTGCGTCTTGTTCCTTTCTTTGATTCTTTGTTGTTGTTTCTTTGGGGTTACTTCACACTATTTTATTTTTGCATGTTTTTTTATTATTTCCATTTCCCTGTTTTTCAGTCTCTTTCCTTCTCTTCTTCTTCTTTCTGTGTCATCAACCGTTTTTCTTTGTCCCTTCTCTTCTCATTCTCGTTTTCTTTTCTTTCCAGTCACTTTCCCATAGTCTTCTCTCTTCTCTATTTTTTTTTATTTATATCTTTTATTCCTTCTCTTTCGATCTTTTCCCTTTTTTTCTCCTCGTTCTTCCACTTTCATTCCAACTGCTTCAGTCTCTTGTCCCTTTCTTCTTTTCCATTCCCGCTTTCATTCTCTTCTCCTCTTCTTCCTTCCTTCATTCCACCAACCCTGTTCTTATGCTACCTTCTCTCCATTTATATTGTGTCAGAAGGAGCAATAGCGCATCATTCATTCCAGGTATTCTGTTATTACCCATTTTTACTCTCCCTCTTCCTCTTTCCTGTTTCCCGCCCTCCCTTTCTCCTCATCCCTCTTTTCACTAACTAATACCCCCCTTACTCTTCCATCCCTCTTCCTACCTCTCTTCCTCCTCCTCACACCCTTCCCATCCCCCCTCCATTCCTTAAGCCTCCCTCCCTCCCTCCCTCCCTCCCTCCTTCCCACTCCCCCTTTTCCCTTTTTCCTTCTCTCTCTCCATTTCCTTCTCTCTCCCTATCTACATTGTGTCAAAAGGAGCAACCCACTCCCCTTTTTCCCTTTTTTCTTCTCTCTCTATCTACATTGTGTCAAAAGGAACAACCCACTCCCTTTTTCCCTTTTTCCTTCTCTTTCTCTATCTACATTGTGTCAAAAGGAGCAACAGTGCATCCTAATGTAGACAGATCACGCATCTGGTATATCAAAGAGTGAAAATACATCACCATAAATAAATGGCCTTAGGGGTATCGTATCAGTCTAGCAAACTCATAAATATAGATCAAGGGAAAACAAATCAATCAGTCCACCGGATACAAATGCACTCAGTCACCACATCGTTGGCAGATTTGGTTGTCAAAGAGGAACGTCAGAATTATGTTATCTGGCTTTTGGTTACATTATGTGGTTTGTTTTGCTTTGTGTCTATATTTTCGTAGAATAATAAAAAAAAAGCACAGATAAAATAGTAATAAGATGTACAGATTCTGATTCCTTAATGATCACCGGGTCATAAAAATAGATAGATAGAGAGATAGATAGATAGACAGAGAAGCAGATAGATAGATAGACAAACAGATAGACAGACAGAGAAACGGATAGATAGGTAGACAAACAGATAGACAGACAGAGAAATAGATAGATAGGTAGACAAACAGATAGACAGACAGAGAAACAGATAGATAGGTAGACAAACAGATAGACAGACAGAGAAGTAGATAGATAGGTAGACAAACAGATAGACAGGTAAATAGTCCGACAGATATAGATCAAGGGAAAACAAATATAGATATATATTTATAGATAGATAGATAGATATCTGTAACATGAAACACAGACACGGTAGGAAAAGAACACCTGTGCACAAAACTTTCTCGGGAGAGTTTTTTTGAAATTTCCTTGAATGTCATCTTGAAGGGTGGAGCAGGCACTTCAAAGAGGAGGAATGTGGAACACGGTGCAAGGTTAGGCAGGTAAAAGCAGGTACACAGAAGCGAATGTAGGTCAAGCCAGGTCGAGGTGACCTATCATCCTTTCACTAATAGAGGGCTTTGTTATTTATAAAGTCATATTCAAAATGTTAAAAGGTACCATAACTAGATTAATCATATACAGTACTGTGATTACCATCAATCAAAATAAGACAGCCTTTATGTAATCTAAAAGAGAGAGGAGGAGATGAAACAGAAAGGTTGCGTGTACGAAATGCAATGACTTTCCAGTCAGGAAATACAGTGATTTTATATTCATGAAATACAGTGAGTTTCCGTTCTTGCTTTGCTTCTTCCTCAACCCCCTCCTTCTCTTAACCTCTTATTCTTTCACCTCCCTCTCCTCCTCCACAATTTCCCTCTTTAATATGTCTCTCCTCTTCTTCCTCCTACTTCACTTCCTCTTTCTCTTCTCTCATTTGATATCCGTTTCTTGTCTTATTATTATCATTATTATCATCATCTTTCCTCTTCATATTAATCTTCGTCTTTCTATTCTTCACCTTCTTCTCCCTCCTCTTTATTTTCTTCTTATTTCCTTTATATTCTTCTTCATCTTCTCTGTCTTCTTCTCTTAATACTATTATTGTTATTATCATGACTATTGTTATTATCATCATTATCATTATTTTCCTTCCTCTTCCTCTTTTTCTTCTTCGTCGTCTTCTTCTTAGTCTTCGTTTTCTTCTTCTGCTTCTTCTTCTTCCACACCATCTTTTCCTTCTTCTACCTCTCCGTTTTCTTTTTCGTCTTCGTTTTCTTTGTTATCATTTTCATCATTATCATTATCCTGATTATCATCCTCATCATTCTTCCTCTTCTTCTTCTTCTTCTTCTTCTTCTTCTTCTTCTTTCCTCTCCTCTTCTGTTCACCTATCAGCGTTTTTCTCTTCTTATCTAAACCCGCTTAATTTCATTCTAAATTGTCCCTCAGCTCATTTGCATACGAATAGAGAAGCAAACAAGGGTTCATTAAGAAGAAAAGAAACAGGAATTAAAAGAGAGACGAATAGAATTTAAAAAAACAAAAAAAAACAAAAAAACAAGAGAAACAAACGTGGGGAGAGAAAAGAAAAGGAAAAATATTGGAACTTAAAATTCAACAATGAAATAAACACAGTGAATCAATTTAC